>WWET01006860.1:16734-38261 GCA_011038615.1 Limnodynastes dumerilii | reverse complement strand
TCAGACTGTGGATTGCAAGCTGTAATCAGACTGTGGATTGCAAGCTGTGCTCAGACTGTGGATTGCAAGCTGTAATCAGACTGTGGATTGCAAGCTGTGCTCAGACTGTGGATTGCAAGCTGTATTCAGACTGTGGATTGCAAGCTGTGCTCAGACTGTGGATTGCAAGCTGTATTCAGACTGTGGATTGCAAGCTGTGCTCAGACTGTGGATTGCAAGCTGTATTCAGACTGTGGATTGCAAGCTGTGCTCAGACTGTGGATTGCAAGCTGTATTCAGACTGTGGATTGCAAGCTGTGCTCAGACTGTGGATTGCAAGCTGTATTCAGACTGTGGTTACAGGAAGGAACCAGGCTCCAGAGTGACTAAGAAGTTCTGGCACTGAATCAGTGTCTGGGGTTTAAATCCCCCGCTGTTAGTGCTGATTGGCCCATCGCATCACGTACTCCCCTGTCCTGCTTCTGGATTGGCCGAGGGGAGCCACGTGCAAAATCCAAGATGGCGGCGCCCAGGAGACGCGAGGATGCCGGAGGTACCGCCGCTGGAGTTCCCCCGACAGGAGCCCCGTGGACCCCAGACTGAAGAGAGTGGGACCGGAGCTGCGCAGTAGTCTTCAGGTGCCCCCTGACAGGGCAAGTGTCCAGGCATTTGCTGCGCATCGTGACAGAAGCCTTCAACAGATGAGTCTCCAAAGAATAGAATGAAATGTTAAGAAAATGCAAACAGAAAAAAAGTAAGAAATAATATGAAAAAGAAGGAGAGAAAAGCTTTTAAAGACCTTCAAACTAACCCCAATATAATTATAAAACCAGGAGATAAAAGCTGTAAGTTATACACACAATTGCAAGATGTGACTACATATGAGAAACTTAGGGTCATCCTACGCAAAACATTAAACAGAAATATGAACAGTTGATCAATAATTATTTCAAGCTGACAACCATAGATGAAGAAACAGTTAAATTCCCTACTTTACATATTGCCAAAGTACACAAAAATAAGGAAAAACCTCCAGTCATGATAGTGTCCGGCACAAATTCTATCACTGTAATTTGTCTCAATACAGTGACTGAGTTTTACAACCAATCGTGTTAGAATCAAAATCCTATTTAAAAGATGCGCTGAATGTATTTAAGATAATTGAGCATTTTTAAGGGAAGGAAGACTTTATCCTTCTCATGGCTGATAAGGATGCATTTCTTTATGCATGCATTAAACACACAGATGTGGTTGATGCTGTGAAGAGATCGTTAGGTAATTAATTTTATAAACATCATTTTAGAAGGCATACTTTTAAATAATAACTATTTTTATTTTGTTAAACGTGTACTCAGACCACAATGGGAGAGAAATTTGCTCCCAATTATGCAAACATTTTTTGTTTTTGTTTGGAGGATGACCAGGTATGGAGTGAGCATCCGTGGAAAAAAATATCTGCATAGCTGTGTTAGATATATAGATGAATACCCTCTTCATGTGGTAAATCTTAAAAGATTTTTGCAAGTACTTAAACCAAAATGACAGAGGACCATATTAGTGTAATACTGTGCATGTGCAGTGCACAAACATACGCACAGACACTGGGAACAACTAATGAATAAACATCACTTAACATGTGAAATCAAATTCCAAATTGTTTTAGTGACATATCAAACAATAATCATAATAATAAACACATAATGAAAGAAAAAAAAAAATATATATATATCAAAAATCACCTATAGTTGAAAAGGTCGCCAACACCAGTAAGTGGGTACTAAAGGCAGGGTGCCAGGCAGTAATAATGTATATAAGAAAAGGATACAAATCCTATCCCAGTGTTCAGCACACCTTAATAAATCACTCAGAGTCAATGGTAAGATGCAAATATCGATTGTAATGAAGCAAACACAATCACATCACTTGGGCGGGTGAATATAGCATCAGTGACAAACGCATAGCAGTGTTAATAAAAACAAAGATAAACTGTGCATACCCCGATCAGGTATTGTATGTGGGCCCGGAGGCGCTTTGATGTTCATTTACTGACGCTATTTGACTTGTGGACCAGTTGTGTGTTGGTTGCCCACGTGGATGTTCTTATGCCTATGTTGGACCATTACCTGCCCTGCTTTTCATCATTCTGCATCTCTGCACAGTTTATCTTTATTTTTATTAATGCTGCTATGCGTTGTTCTGATGCTATATTCACCCACCCACCCACCCAAGTCATGTGATTGTGTTTGCCTCATTACAATCAATATTTGCATCTTATCATTGACTCTGAGTGATTTATTAAGGTGTGATGGACACTGGAATATGATTTGCATACTTTTCATATATATATACATATATATATATGTATTCATATACATATATATATACATATATATATATGTATTCATATACATATATATATACATATATATATATGTATTCATATACATATATATATACATATATATATTATATATATATTTGATTGGATAAACCTACAATGTCACAATACAAAGTAATATACACTTGCACATAAGTCTCTCAACGTCCAGAGTGGAATGGATGCACCAGATTGTTAGTACAACTGCCGCTCCTCGTATAACCAACCCAAAGCCGGCTTGTAGTAATTTGTAAGTAAAGAAAGGAAATAGTTGGCACCTGATGGCGCAGTATCATTTTATTCGGGACAAAACACAGTTAAAAACAGTGGTAGAACAGCATACCGAATACAAATTAATCAAACAGAGGTTGATTTAAGCAAGCTTGTATGAATAGTTACTGCTCCAGCTTGGTTGGCCAACAGGAAACTTCCCAGCATGCGCAGTACTTAGAAATAGGCGATTTTAGGTCTCCGCCACGCGTAAATTCGCTCCGATGCGTTGTTCTGGATCAGGCCCATTGTCTGTTAATTGCAATTCTCCAGTAAAATATAATTTTGCCAAAACCAACACATTCTTCAAATGTAAACTAAGATTGGAAGTAAGGGACCCAACACCAGAAATAATGGGCCTACATGGTTGGTTTGTGGTTTTTGTAATAGGTTTTTGTAATAGAATATTTTATAAGAAGAAAACAAAATTCTTTTCTAGAGATTACCTCTTCCACAAGGGCTAGATTTAGGATTTCTAGAAGGTCTATTTGATAACCCATTGTAGGATCTGTTACAATCACCCCTGTTATGACCTGTCTCCTCCACTAAAGGCCTCCCATGCTCCCTCTCCAGTTTTTATGCAGTTCTGGATTCCACCTGAGAAGCTACTGTTCTGGTCTATGTCTGAATCAGGTGATTGCAGATCGTTACCTGGGATTTGCATTTAAACCAGCTACCCACACCCCTGTGCTGGTTCATTTAAGTTATATGCCTAGCTGAGGTCGTAGTGTTAATTCTGTTTGTTCATCGCCTGTATGCTCATTTTGAGTTCCAGCTTCTTGGTCTTGGGATACACTGAGTTCCAGCATTTTGTCACTATTTGTGTTTGGTTGCCCCATATGTGTTCCAGCCTCATTCCTTGTTCACAGCTTCCTAGTACTCCTGTGCCTTCTAGTCTGATTGCACTTTCAAGCACTTGCTGTCTGGAGTTTATACATAACTTGTGAGTATCAGTGGACTCGTGTTTTGCCATTATTGCTACTTTCCCTGTGGATATCAGTGTACTCATTACTGCTACATAGCTGTGGATACCAGTGTTACCTTTTATTCCTGCACTTCCTTTGGACATCAGTTACTTCCAATCATTGCTACATTCTGTGGACTCTCACGTATCATTACATCATTTATATCAGGGGTGGAAAACCTTTTTTCTGCTAAGGGTAATTTAGTTTTTTATAACAATTTGTGGGCCATACAAAATTATCAATGTAAAAATTAGCTTGCTATATTTAGTCAAAAATGTAATTACCTCACCCCTAATGTGAGCTTTGGAAGAAAATGGCGGCAGTATCCCAGAGATCAAGCTGCTACCACATACAGGCTGCTCCCCAATGAGATCTAGGAATATGTGGAGTTTCAGGATCCCAGATGCAACCAGGGACCCAGGAGCAGATCGGTATCTGGAGCCTGCAGGGCCCTTCTATGCAATGCACAAGGCACTCCACCGCTCGAGTACTGCATGCAGAGGGCTAGACCAAATGATTTTGATGAATCTTTGTGAACATAACAGGAGGGCTCGTAGAAATTGATATTACTATATTTCTTATAGGCCTCCATTTTATAAGCTAAAATGTTAATAACAATGGGGTAGATCCAGAACTACGTTTGCCGTACGTTTATTCGCGTAGCGTATTTTCGTGTGTGTATATTCTATACACTCCCCTTGAAACACCCCTTGAACGTACGTATTTTGTCAAGATACGCTTTCCAAACCCTACCTNTGTGTGGTGTGTGTGTGTGTGTGTGTGTGTGTGTGTGGTGTGTGTGTGTGTCTAGTGCATGTTTGGTGTGTGTGGTGAGTGTGTGTGTGTGGTCAATATAAAATGAAATGCTCACAATGACACATTTCTTTCCTTTCCTTTTCCCAGTGAGTTTAAACCATGCTTACCCTAAGCTAGCACCATACAGACCTCCAGCACAGCTCATGTCACCCCCTCTATTGCTCTCAGTAATGCTCCATCTGCTCTTTACTATGGCCATACAAGTATACGGTTTCATTGTTGTCCAGCATCAACCTTGGTATTCTACACACCCTGGCAGGTAAGAAGCTTTGTATAGTGTGGTTATATCTGTGTTATATAAGGGTCCTGTATGTGTTACATAGAAAAAAAATTCTTAATACATGCAACATCTCAGACAGGTGGGTCTTGCACTACCACTGTTGAATGGTGAGTTCACAAAGATTAAACCTGTCTGATGGTGAGAATCTCATATTCAGGACCAATACATGCATAGGGAGCACCCTTTACATGCTAAGACAGATCTTCTACTTATATGTACTTATATGTACTTTCCATTTCTTTATCTACATCACCATCTTCTGCTCTTGATAGTCATCTCTAATTCAATGGATGCTAATAAACAGGAGCGCTATTATCACTATAGATAAATCTTTATAAAAAATATGATAAAAAATTGCCTTTTTCTAGAATAGCAAAAGATTGTTAAGTATCAATACTGCATATAGCAAATTACATAGGAATATAGCAAGATGATGAATTCGGCAACTTTGTATAGGATAGGAGTGGGTTTCTCCTGTTGGTATACTAAAATCCCGAGGCGCTGTGGGTTTCTCCTGTTGGTAATTGCTGAATCACTGGATAAGCACTGGTGGGAATTTTAGCGCCATATAGATTTTTTTTCTTTCTTATCCAATGGCTTCAGAAACAGAGAAACTGGCACAGGATCCGGGTGTACTTTTTTCCAAGATTACTGCCTGCATTTACCTAACCATGTAGTGCATTGTACTGTTATATATGTAGTATGTTTATCTTGTAATGTTTGTACTGTACTGAAAACAGTACCCTATAAATAATGGATAATAATAGTTATTATAATTTTGGTAGATTTGTCCATAAAGTATCAGTAACAGAGTGTGACTGTTTAAGTAAATTTCATTTTTATTCATTAAATAAAGTCAATCAAGTAAACAGTACTTAAATACAGCTATTGTTTTCAGCACATGCACCTCTGGAAATGAAAGTCTTCTGAATACCAATGTATCCAGTAACAATAGCAGTCATCCAACAACACACTCCACCTTTGAACTGAATATGAGCCATAAGAGCTATGAAACCTCAACCTTATGGCCACTGACTACTATTCATTGCATTATTGTCGCATTTGTGTTCTCTAAAGGCAAGCCATTTCGACAACCTATTTATACAAATTGTAAGTATGTCTTGAAGATGTAACCAATGTTCCACTGCTATTAAATCAAAATATGTTTCATTACAACAAAAAAAAGTTACAGTTAAAATACATTTTTATTATCTCTCTCTCTAGATGCATTTACTATGGTATTGGTGGCCCAACTTGGAGTCTGCATTTTCCTTTTATTTGCCGATATAGAAAGCATATATACTGTAATAGAGGTACGCAATATCCTTGATGTATTTATTTTACTTGTTTATTTATTTGTTTGTTTGTTTAGTCATTATTTACTAAGCTAAACAAATTTTAGTGAGTGACTTGCTAATATAGGACCGTATTCAGACTCCCGCATGCTTTCCGTGCGTGCGGGTGCCTGTAATTACGCGAGCAAGAGGGGAGTGCACACCCCCTGTCCCTCCCCTCTCGCGTGCGGGCTTTATATAAGCCTGCCTTAATTGTGGCGTGCGGATCATCGGTCCGTACAACCGCTGATCCGCTACAGTGTGGTTGCCCCCTCCCATACTGTACACTTACCATGCTTTCCCCCACCCGCTTTAGCAGAACAAAGTTGATTGTTGCTATTGTAACCCTAGCGTAACATCTGGAGGGCGCATGCGCACCTTGCGTGCGTAAGTGACCTGCCGTTATTAAATCTGAATCCGGTCCATTAAAATAAAATCTGTATAAGAATCTCCTTTATCTTTCATAGGGTTTATTTTATTATCTTTGGATTTCCATATTTAGTGTCCTTCTCAGGTCTTTGAAATAATTGTATAATTTGAATAATTTGAAATTTGAGAGATTTATCCATAAGCACCTTGCGTGCGTAAGTGACCTGCCGTTATTAAATCTGAATCCGGTCCAAAGTCTTAAAATCTGTATAAGAATCTCCTTTATCTTTCATAGGGTTTATTTTATTATCTTTGGATTTCCTATTGGATTCATATTTAGTGTCCTTCTCAGGTCTTTGAAATAATTGTATAATTTGAATAATTTGAAATTTGAGAGATTAAATTTATCCATAATAACCTTCAATTACAGTTTAGATTTGGAAACACATAAGAAATAATGCATGGTTTCGAAAAGAGCATTGAGATTTTTTTTATATTCCCATCTCCTATTTTAAGTTATCCCTATATTTAGTTTTCCTGCTGGTTCTATATGAAACTCAGATAAGTGGTTGAACTGAGTATGGTCAAAGTATTTTCCAATTTAAAATGTATATCAGCTGTGCAATCCTTCTCTGTAATTGTGACCTGAGCTGGTGAGTAGTCTTAAAAAAGACTGTAACGGTAATGTATTTTTACATGTTTGTATATTAAGATTGTCAGAATTTTAACATAAATGTAAAATCATTTATTTAAAAAAAACATTTAATTAAAAACGTAATTATCATAATACAATGTAATCTACTAAAACAGTGTACTCAACTAAACATATACATTTATATAATAATCTCATTATTAATAAGTTCACATTCCTGCCTCTTAGGCCAATATATGAATCATCAAAGTGGCTCCATTGTTTTTAATGCTCATTTGTAGAGCAAGAACTAAGAGTATAAGTAAGTTATTAGTTTTATGTGACAGGGAAGGATTACTTCCCTTACCTATGATATGTATACAACTTACCAACTTACCACTTTATTGCATGGCATGTAACACCACCCATTGTAAATATTATATTTAAGCTTCTTTCTATGTTATTAAAAAACAGATGACATAAAATGTACTATGTGGTGTTACAATGGATGTGTCCATTAGATATATAAGTCCTGAATACTGTTAAGAAGTAACGGGATAGCCACCAACTATTTTGGACCAAGGAATAAAATAATAAATAATTCTGAAATGCAGGTGGCGTAACATTTTTAAGCAGTGGTCATGTTTATGATCTCTAGTAATGAAAATTAATAAAAAACAAAGGGCCTGATTCAGACTTAAGGAGCTTGAAATTAAGAGAAAAAAGTTACTCAGGGTTGAGGACTTTTAAATGCAAAATGCGTCATTAAGCCCCGTCTCTAATTACCCTTTTCAGGGTTTCATAGGGATGGAGGTGGGGTTTGATGACGCAATTTGCGTCATCAAGTCCCTCCCTGTCCCTAGCAACACTAGTAAACTAGTGTTGCCAGGCAGGGGGGCAGGACTTGAGGCCGTGTTTTCATGGAAACCACGAGCCTTAAGTCCCTTGCAGGAGATTTGCAGGCTCTCCTGGGATACCCAGACAATCCGGGAAAGTCGGCAACTATGAAGTTACTTCTGGGCAAAACCATGTTGATTGCAGGGGAGTCATATTTCATCTGTAATCAGTATTAGTGTTTCAGAGTTGATGTTTCCTACCCCAAGTCTAAATAACAGTGTAATAGTAAAGCAGGTCAGTATCTGTGTGCAGTAAACAATTCAAAGATATCCCTGCATGCAAAGTATACAATTAACTTGACTCCCCCTGAAATCAACATGGTTTTGCCCAGGAGTAACTTTCCTCTCTTAGGACCTGATTCACACTTAAGAATCTTCTTAAAATAAGAACTTAAAGTCACTCCTGGGCAAAACCATGTTGTTTTCGGGGGGAGTCAAGTTAATTGTATTCTTTGCATGCAGGAATACATCTTTGAATTGCTTACTGAAAACAGATACTGACCAGCTTTACTATTACACTGTTATTTAAACTTGGGCTGGGAAATATCACCTCTCAACACTAGTACTGTTTGCAACAGATGAAATGTGACTCCCCTGCAATCAACACGGTTTAGCCCAGGTGTGACTTTAAGTTCGTATTTTAAGAAGATTCTTAAGTGTGAATCAGGGCCTAAATTTCAAGCTTCTTCTTAAGTCTGAATCGGAACCAAAGTTAATATGATTCAGATGAATGCAATATATGCATCAGGAATTACAATTATTCAACATGAGAAATGCGTTTGTGGTTCTAGGACCAGATTCAGAGTTTTAGCGGATGCACAATGCGGATCCGCTTAAAGGTTCTATTCAGAGGTGGGTGTTTCTTTAAATCTGAATTGGCTGTACTAAAAACGGCCTAGAAAAAAAAAGTATTCAAAACCCTAATTGCTCCGACTGCAGGCCTGTTTTCCATTTTTTTTTATTTAAATAAAAAAATTAACCCCTTCCCCCATGGATGCCAGGGCATGCTGGAGAACCACAAGCGCCGGCATGCCCTGCCAGCCAGGGCCCGCAGCGCCATATAAATGCCCCCATATTATAAATTATTCAGTATAGTGCCACCAAAAAAAGATGACAAAAAAATGCCCAATTGTATTGTGTGTGTGGTGTCAGAGGGGGGGGGGGGGGGGGCTTGGCAAAAATAAAAAAAACTTTTTGCATGTCCCTAAACATGTCATCCTGGCACTAATGATAGATCCACTGTCATTGGGGCATATTTATAACCTTGCCTAGTGTCTCAAATTCTCCGGGGGGGTGGGGAAAGATGTTTATTTACTGTATGTATAATTTTTTAAGAATTTTATTAACACTGTTTTCTTTTTTTTTTTTTGCTAATTAACTTTTTTTTTAACAGCTTCGATTAACTGCTTCTTATGCTTACATCATCCCTGGGATGGTATAAGTGTATGGCTAGTTACACAGCCACGTGACAGCCCTGCACAGAGTATTTACATTAGAAAAATGCCCCTTTTCTCATTTAAATATCATGGAACTACCAGTTCCACAGGCACAGGGCAGTCGGATGCGCAGACAGATGGATGGGTACACTTGCGCCCATCTTTCTGTGCGCGTCCAGTTCTGAGCATGGGCATGCTCATTTTTGCTGCACTTCCATCTAAAAAATAGATGTAAGTGCAGCTCTGAATCCGGTCCCTAGTGAGAACTTCGCATTATTATAGTAAAATTTAGCTTCAACTCAAACAAGGTGTCTATCATTTTTTTTAAATCTTTTATCCCCAGAATATTTTGTTGTTGATTTAAGATTATATAGATACTTATGCATTGAAATTAACTCACTTAAGCTCTGTATTGATTTGTTGGGGGCCAGATTAAAAGTGAAATTCTAGTCTCTATTTTAAATGCAATACAATCGCTACCCCTATTTTACACTAATATTTCCATTTTAAAGTCTACCATTTTTCTTTTACTTGGCATATTCCTCAAAGTAGAGTCTGCATAAATAAAGTTAGAGCATATTTTGGCCATCTCACATGCACAAGTTGGATCACACTCTCTGCTTCTACTCTGGGTCTCTGAACTCAATGTCAGAGGTGTCGACAGAAATTTATGCAACTCGATAGTCTAAAGCAAAAAAAGATATGGTGTGGAGCTATGATTTGGGAATTTAACACATTGAACAGAGACCTTCCTGCATTCTCCTTCCCTTACAGTGTTTATAGACTATAAACCTAAAACATTAGGGACCATATTCACACTTAAGAAAATGCTGCTTTTTCCATGCATATTTTTAGGATCAGTTAAACTGCATATGCGTAGTAACTTTTTTTATGCAAGCTACATAGGATTTCGGCACGGAAACCAAACAATTTAAGCACAAATATATGCACAGAGAGTTAAGGTTGTCCTATGGTGGTAGAAGTCTGCAAAAATATGTAAGTACAAGGGGAGTGTAATGGGTGTTATCTTGTCACTTAGATGCGTATATTTGCGAATCCGTGCACACTTATTTCACTCTTAAGTGTGAATATAATCCTAGATCTGGTTATAAATAATTATTTAAAGGGAAAAGAAAATATCCAAAAAATGTAACATCTGAGAGATAGTTTTTGAAAAAGGTTTTCACCTTTATTATGTCAATTAAAATTAATAACATAGGACCAGATTCTAAGATCAGACTGTGGAACCCCACTGGGAAAACACACTTGGACATCTGACAACAGATCACTACCTTAAAACTTCTGATCAGTTTGGACTACAAATAAAAATCCAGAAAATAATTCTGGATTGGTGGGCCCTAAGATTAAACTGTGTTACTAAATTGCACATCAGGGTTTGAAGTCTAACTGGCCTAGTGTTAGCTGGAGCCACTGATGGTGTGTATAGACTTCTGTGGCAGACAGTCATGGTACACTTCTAGGACCATAGGACAACAAGACAGGACAGGACTAAGGGTACAGATCAAAGGTTAACAGGTATGCAAGATCACAAGTATGGGTACACAGGATATAGAGAACAGGTCCATAGGTATACACAGGGATAACCAGGTACAGGTTCCAGGCAGCATTTACAGAGGTACAGAGGTAGTAGATCCCAGAGTTGGTACACAAAGGAAGTTGGTACAGTACAAGATAGGTACAAGTATATTCAAGGTAGCACAGGTAACTGGGATTTTCAAGGTACAGACAAACCATGGCAAGATAAGACACATAGGCACAATTACATTATAAGGCAAGAAGACAACCAAGGAGTTAACACAGAAAAGGTAAGAAACAAGATACTGTAGCAAGGTAATAGCAGCAAGCTTGAATGAGTTACACAAAGGTAAGAAAGAAAATGCCATGCAATATTACCAGCAAGGGAGAACTCTCCCTGCAAGCCACGTAATGAATAGAGTAATCTAAAAGTTCTGGATAGGGAGAAATGTCTTGTTTTACTGATTGGTATGGTCCCAATTGCAAGCCCACTCTCTTGAGAGGCAGCATCCCGGGTGCCAAGCAACAGTTGACACAACTGCCAAATGGATATTGGATGCTGTAAACAAATGGAAGCAGAGATCTAGCTGCCTAGTAAAAGTCTGGACAGCTGCTAAATCTGTTGGGAGAGTTAAAGTTAGTGTGCTGCATATTTCAAAATGGTTCTTCATATGCTATACATATAAATAATAAACCCGTCTCACTTGGACCTGCCTCCATGTCAGAAGCTGTCAGAATGATCTATTGCAGGAATTCTGGATCAAGCAAATTTGTATTTTGATCAAAGCCTTTGCATGCATGTGCATGTGCAAATATGACTGCTCAGAAAGTTTGAATCCCCGGTCTGTAATGCTAGATCCAACAATCCAAATATGATCCATTTTTTCCTGTATTTCTATCACATTTCTGCCTTTTTCATTCTACACATGTGTACACATTCAGGCTGTTGTATCATAGCACATCACCACACTTTCTCACACTGGGTTGATTTTACAATTAGGCATTTTCTCTTAGTCAATGTACAACATATGATTTCTCTTTTGATTATAAAATCAACAAAGGTGTCATTTTGTCTGTAATTGTAAATAGAAAAATGTCAAGGTAGTTTACATGAAAACAGTTGCAACAGATCCAGGTCCAGGGCCGTTTCTAGGGGCGGGGGAGCCGTTCTATCGCCCCTTTAAGATGACTTAGGCAAGCCCCCCTTTAGGTCACACTGCTTTCCCCTGACCACATAGACCGCGACTTACAAAGACACCAGCTGCATCACATAACAGATGCGGTCGGCATCATTCAGCTTAACTATCCCGTAGGAGCCCAGTAGGACCAAATCATTTTCAATGAATAACGCTCTGAAGCAGCATTAATCATTGAAATATATTTGGTCCTACAGGGCTCCCGTAGGAGCCCTGTATATACAGAACAGTTAAGCTGAAGGGGCCTGATCCAGAGCCACGGTGTGCCGCTGTTCGTATTTACGGCCAGCGTAGCTCTTATGCACTCTCCTTGACACTCCCCCTGTCCCGGCGTAATTACACTCGGTTACGCCTGCTGAAGGCTACTCTAACTTCAGCCGGCGTAACGGCTCTAACCCTGCCCCTCCAAACTAATTTACCTGCCCCCCCCGCCTACCTTCCATAACTGCAGCATAGTTACGGTACTCCCCGCCCCTTCATCCGTAACTACGCTGTAGTTACGGAAGCATGATTCTCTTCGCTTGTTACGCTGGGCAACAACTGCCCGGCGCATGAGCAGATCGGCTAAACAGCCGATCTTACGCATCCACCCACCGTAACTGGACAGAGGTTTGGATCAGGCCCAATGACACTACGCCGATGAAGGCAAAGGTAAGTTTAGAACAGAACACATAAAAGGGGGCACAAGAGGAGGCTAGCAATATAAAAGGGGACACAAGAGGAGGCTGGGCACATAAAAGAGAGCATCAGAGGAGGCTGGGTGCATAAAAGGGGGCACAAGAAGAGGCTAGCAATGTAAATGTGGGCACAAGAGGAAGCTGGGCACATAAAAGTGGGCATCAGAAGAGGCTGGTCACATAAAAGGGGGCAAAAGAGGAGGCTAGCAATAGAAAAGGGGGCACAAGAGGAGGCTAGGCAGATAAAAGGGGTCACAAGAGGAGGGCGGGCACATAAAAGGGGACACAAGAGGAGGCTGGGCACATACAAGGCTGTATGCATACCTTTTTTTTGGGGGGGGGGGCAGAATTTTTTTCTTTTTTCCGCCCTGGGCTCTGCTAGGTCTAGAAACAGCATTGCCCAGGTCATGTCTAATGGAGGGTACACACTAGCATTTTAGTATGATATTGCGCTGCATCATTCAGAATTCTTCCATTTCTGCAACAATCTTCCTTCCTGGCGATCCTGCCGGAGGAAAACGAAAGGCAGCAAGGAAACAGGGTAAAGAGTTATATGCTGTCATGATCAACATGAAATCTTGTAACAGTAATTCCAAAATACAAAATGACTTCACCCATGCCATGCAATCCCTTGATGAGAAATACTAAGGAAAATGGCTCCCACTATTAAGGGTCATGCTGCTGCAATTTAAAGGACACATGCCTGTTGAGATAAATTCTGAGAGAACTGCTTTGCTCACCAAGGACACCCAAAAAGCCATATTACAAGTGTTTGATACGTCACAAGAAGGAACATAAGGCCTCTGAATGTAGATGGAAAAAGTCAGATGGCTAGCCAAAGAAAAATGACAAAAGGAACAAGTCATCCTTGACTGTAGTAGATAGTCACAAGCAAGACTATTTATACATGGAGACTGCAGACCTCCAACATGACCCATTCCATGAAGTACAAAATACTCTGCTCCTAAGCCTCCCAACTGTCAGTAACTATGGTTACCACCTTTGTTAAAGCAAAAAATGTTTTTCAAATTGTTTATTAATTACAACCAGGTGAGTGACAGTTGGAAGCTCAGGAGCAGAGTATAATGTGCCTAATGAAAGGGGTCATGTTGGAGAGTATGAGACTGTTGATACACTAAGCACTTTAGCTACAATCAAGAGGGATCAAAGACAAGGGATGGAGCCAGAAGTAAACAGGTTATCTTCCGCACACAATAAAGTTTTAATTTGAATCTGTATCTAGACTTCCATCAAAATATTTTTTTCTGTTGGCAGGGTGGTACAGGGTGATCTGCGTACTGTGTAAATGCAGGGTGGGAGGGGAGAGATATGGTCAATTTAGAGAAAAGGCTTGGAAAAAACCCTTATGCACAATCCAGACTCCTGCACCATCCTCTATTTAAGTAAGGATAATGCAGAATTCATTGAAATCTTTATTAAATATAGGTGACTACCCTGTAATGCCCTTCTCCTAATCCTCATTTTAAACACAACCACGGAAAAGCAGGATGCATAAGTTGCATACAATCGTGTGCATACAACCAGATTATAGAAAGGGGCATCTGTCTACTTAAAGAAGGTAGATGTTCAGTTCACCCAAATTAAAATATTACCCATTTTATGAGTCAAAATTAGTTTAGCATGTATTAAAAACGATTAATTATGTTTACATTTATTTTTTAAATATTAAAATTTATTTTTTATGTTCATAAGATACAGGCTTAAAATATAATATAACATTGATAAAATGCAACAATGTTTTCGATATATTGTCAATAGGAAACTATTTAAAATTTTACTTTAAAAATTATCTTAACTTTTATTTGCCATATGACTATGGGCTGGATCCAGACCTAGTTAAGTGCATGAACTTAGTTACACCTGGGCTAAACCATGTTGATTGCAGGGGAGTCATATTTTATCTGTTTCAAACAGTAATAGAGTTGAGAGGTGATGTTTCCTATCCCAAGTCTAAATAACAGTGTGATAGTTAAGCTGTTCAGTATCTGTGTGCAGTAGGCAATTCAAAGATATATCCCTGCATGCAAAGAATACAATTAACTTGACTCCCCCTGCAATCAACATGGTTTAGCCCAGGAGTAACTAAGTTCATGCACTTAACTAGGTCTGGATCCAGCCCTATGTGCTTAAATACAAAAACTATTTAGCTAAAAATTTACCATTTACATTTATTATTTAGATGTATCATAACTTTAACTAAAAATTGTAAAGCCTTTGATGTTTTAAAAAGAAACAAGCACATATGGAAATTTTAGTTCACAAATATTGTGTTATTTTTCAAAGTTTCTGTTGCAGTTTTTCTTGCAATTGAAATCCTTGGGAAACCTTTATACTCACTAAGCTTGCTAAATAAAATACACATATATATTTTTTTTGTAATATATTAACAGATTTTTATAAAACACCATCATATTACGTAGTGCTTTTTTTGCTTGGAAAATCGGTTTCACTGTGAAATCACAGAGTATAAAGGGAGGTAGCACATATAATTTACTTTACGTTGTGCTTTTAACAATTGTTATAACATAGCAGTCAAATTGGGCCACAAGCTTGCATTCTATAGTGCTCAGCTCTCTGTTCGATCCAGTCACACAGTAGTGTTAGTAGCAGGACTGAGGATAATTTTAGTATGGAAAGAAAAAGTATTCATGTTTGTGTTAATCATGTATTAAAAAGAAAAAAATGGATAGCAAAATAGTTGTAAATAGTTTAGAGAAATATTAAGAAATAGATTGAGAAATTTGAGTAAGCTTGTCTGAAGGGGTGAGTTTTAAGAGAGCGTTTGAAAGTTTGGAGAGTGGAGGATAGGCTACTGAGCAATGAAGGTTATTCTAGATAGTGGGTGCAGCCTGGGAGAATTCCTGTAATCAGAAATCAGAGTATTTGTTTAGTGCAGAGGAGAGTTGTAGATCCTGTCAAGATCTGAGAGAGTGAGCTGGGATATATCTGGAAATGAGTGTCGATGCGGGAGCAGTTTTAGTGATGGCTTTGTATATTACAAAAAGGATTTTTGTATTTGATTGTGTAAAATACAGAAAACCAATGTAGAGACTGACAAAGTGGACCTGCTCTAATGTTTTTCAAGGGAAATCAGTCTAGCCGCAGCACACGATATAAACTACAAAATATATTGTGAAAATTCAATAGGGAGAGCTTTGCAATAATCCGTGTGAGAAATGATCAACGCATGAATGAGAGTTTTTAAGTGTCTTGTGTGAGATATTTATGGATTATGTTATTTAGATGTATGTAGCAGGATTTAGAAACAGATTGTATGCGTCAAACAAATGATAGACCAAACTCATGGGTTACACCTAGGCAGCGAGCTTTATGAGTAGGGATTATTAAAGTATTATCTACAGAAATAAAGACCATTGTTAACTTTTATTGTCAAGTGGATATATTATTTGATATGTTTTTGAAATGTACAGAGCTCCTATGCCCTGAACCCAATCTTAACTTTTACGCATACCCCTCTGTGTAAGGCAGTTGTTTGTAATTGGGCTTGGCTAAGGTGATAAAGTGGCAGATTATTGTGTAACCCAATGCGTTTCATCATTAGTATTACTTCCTCAGGGGTTCCACTACGTGTTGGGTTACACAATAATATGCCACATTATCACCCACAGTATTACCAGCCTTTGCTTAGGCTGTCTTTTAACAATAAAAGTGGTTTTCACAATCTCCAGCGGTGCCTCAGTCATTTCTCCTCGCACACCTCTCCTACCATCTCCAGAATTCTCCGGCGGCAATAACAGGGGAGTCCCCTGACTATTGATCGACCCACAGAGGACTTCCCCATCCACTAGCAGACTGGGAACACCAGTAACAGCAGACACAGGAGAGAAGGGCTTCCCCACGTCAATCAGACGGAGAGCCCTAGCAACGGTCAGACGTGGGAAAGGAGGACCACCCCCAACAGATGGAAAGCTCCAGTGATGACAGACGCAGTTAAGGAGGGAATCCCTAGCAGACAGAGAGCTCCTGTGATGCCAGACGTGGATAAGGAAAGACTCCCCTCATGATAAGCCCTACACCAAGGGGTGAGCCGGGTGAGTAGGCACTCTATTATCCATCATCGTAACCTAACCTACTACACTATTGTGCCTCCCTCCTTGTTTTGTTCCTCCTCTCTTCTATCCTTTGTGACCTACACCGCTGGGACTTACCCCCACCTACCTATCACCATGGACATTCTACAACATTAGACTCCATTCCTAGGACATTCTACAATATTAGCCTCCATTCCAGCCTGCCTACTTTGAATCACCACCCCATATTATCAGCTACCTGTTTGCTTGAGCACACCCACTTTACTATTTTGGATACCATATCAAGGGTTGTGACCAGCTAGAGAAGGGTGACATTTTTCAAAGGAAGAGGTGTAATAGAACAGGGCATAAATATAAACTGGAGGGTGGTAGATTCAGAGGAAATGTGCGAGAAAAATAATTTCACTGAAAGGATGATAGATAAGTGGAATCTGAGGTGGTTGAGGCTAACACAGTAGAACAGTTTAAACATGCTTGGGATAAATATAAGAATATCCTAAATCTTAAACTCAGTTGAGGTTAAATAGGTTGTAGGGTCAGTATAGTTTTAAATAAACAACTGGGCAGACTGGATGGGCCATGTTGCTCTTATCTGCTGTCACTATCTAGGTTTCTATGTTCTAAGAAAGACCAGAAAGCCAATGGGCAAAGACAGAAACACTGTGCAAAATGCACTGTAGGAGCTAAAAGTGTTCCGTCCCCTAGCTAAAATGAAGGGGGGGGTAAGGTTGTTGTTTTAGGCACTTTGCAAACCCAGTGCAGCTTTGCTAACAACCAATTAACATTTCCTTGGGTTATGGATAGTGATCGAGAATGGGCTCCATCCATCAGACCTAGCTTAGGTCTCAAAACTATATAGTTTAGTTCCAACAGTCTCCAATAAAAAGTCGGATATCAGTAAGCACCAGGGAGTGCACAGCAAATAGGGTGACCAATAATATATATATATAGAAATACACTAATCACTGACAATCAGATATGTATTAATGATTCACATGCAAACAGTTAAATGCAATGAAATATCAAACGAGGGGGGGGNGAAACGACGAACGAGAGGGGGGGGGGGGGGGGGGGGGGTGCTGCCTCACTGGTCCTATGGAACAACATAGTATACAAAAAGAAGAAGGAAATTTGGACCAGTTTACGGCGCACTAAATATCAAATATCAAGATCACCACAAAAATAAATTAGAATTATAAACATTCTATGAGATAATGCACATGGAGAGGATCAATAAAACATAACTCTTAACAATTAACGTTAAATATAAACATATTAAAAAATATAAAATTGATAAAATAGCATGATCCATTTTAAATCCATCCACAAATTAGGTCCTATAAGCTAGCCAAAGCTCGTATGGAGATATCACAGGGGCAGTAGGAATGAGCACTGATGTATATAAAGCAATATATAGAAATGGGAGAGGGTATCAATACATAGGGGTTACCAATATATGAAGATGATAAGAAAGAAAAATTGTGATAATCTAATAGCCACTAAACTCCGTGATCTATACACCCAAAAACAGATGACCCTAATAAATGTGCCTCGCCGACCTCATGCCGGGACTTCGCCCCAAATGAACAGGGTCTACAAATCCCTATTCTAGCTCTAAGTGTCTCTTTTAAAGCTAGCTAGCAAAAAAGACAAACAGTAATCATAACATGGACATAAATAGATGAGTATAAAAAGAAAAAAGGGAGACCAGGGTGCACCCTGGAGTCCCCTTACCGTCAACGCACATTTTGCCTTACAATCTTAGGTTTTTAGGGCCTCTAGCTTAAAAGTAAACCAATTAGTATGGGAAAACAACAACAGTAAAGTCCTCAAATGAGAGGACCAGCGCTAACAATGCTTATATGACAGTAGCCATGTACACAAAAAATACAAATAAAACTAATTAATCTATACTCCAGCAGTGGACCAACTATTTCCAGAAAGACAAACATCATAAGAGGTAAAAGCGCTAGCGCTTGGTGGGCATCATTAGCGACCACACAGTGAAAGAGCTCTGGACCACATCACTCTGCATTGCAGCTATTAGCAGTGATAGAGGACCTTAACAGTTCGCAGTACAGGGGATCTTTCCGCTGTATATGGCAGAAGCTTCTGAGACTTCAGTCACAGATCCTGTTTCTAGTGTCCACCTGGTGCCCTGTTATCTGTCCTGCTGTCGACATCTTGGATTTCCGTGGACCACTGAAAATTTCCCCAGACCCAGTGAGCCCAAGTACCAGGCTCCAAACAATTTCAGGTGGAAGAGCATTAACTCCTTGGGGGCTCCTCCACTTGAAAATGGCCCTGCTGTCCCAATTTTTCATAAACACTTGCATTTCCAGTTTTTTAAGCCTTCTTTTGGTCTGCAGCCAGGGCTTCAATTTACACTACTTCTCAGACCGACACCACTTCTGGTTCAAAAACCAGGCACAGTAGTACAGGTACTATATCCTGCTTAACCAAGTTCGGCATTTTCATCCTACCTTTACAAGAAAAAACTTCCTCTCCCTCCTAAAACAACTGAAAGAATTACATTTCTCTATGCACATGGAATTACGACATGCTCTGCACATGATCCATTTGGATATATTCTCCATTAGCACCTGCACAGATCATTTGAAGCACAGAGTGAAGGATGCCAAGAATACCAGGATAATTGTTGCATTAAGCAATAACCTCAGAATTAAGGGCGTCCCAAATTCACCTTCATCTGGTTCCATACCTCAACCGCCTATTCTTCCAGTTGGCCCCTGAAATCACAGAAGACCAGTTCCTGCTACACAGAGCCCATAGGGCCCTGAGGGCCAAATTCTCAGACATTACCCCTCCAAGAGATGTAGTTCTGCAACTCCACTATCACATGGCTAAGGAATCTATCATGAAAAGCTAATAACATTTCTAACACACATTTGATGGGTCCACACTACAAATATTCCATTGTCTCTCTTCTGCCAACCCCTGCCAGATGCCAGGAGCTCTTGTCTTGCATGACAATAACATATACTATAGATGGGCATTCCCCTTCTCTCTCAACATTTGGCATGGTAACCAACAGCATCCAGCAGGCTCCCACCAGGAAGCTTAGATCTTCCTATAATGGCTTGAACATCCCTGTCCTTAGCCCACTGATGGTGTGTTGGTATCCCCTCCCACCACTTCCAGCTCCACACTGCATTCCTGTCACCTTCCGAAAAGAGAATGGTCCATAGTGCCTTCATTATAATCCTGCCAGGAAGACGCCTAATGCAACTCAACCCTCTAGGGGCTTGAGAATCCTGACAGCATGACCATTTGATCTCCTTTATCAGAATTCCTATAGTATTACCTGGTAGTGATTTTTTTTCCTTATACTGACCCATATTGGGACATTACTTAGTCAACATTAAATAGGGTTTTGGACATCTAGTAACTGTTATTACTCCTAGATAACCTACACAACCATAGAGGTAGATCTCTACCACGCAAGTTATATTGTTACTTGTGTTCCTGTTTAGATTTAGTTTAGGGACTAATACCCTTCCTGTGTTATCAAGAATACAGTGTTATGTAACTACTTTCTTATCCAGTTGACTTAATTTGTTAGTCAGACTTATATCTGAGTTTTGTATAAATTATTCAAGCAACATAGTAGCTGTATTTGTCAATGTGTATATTTCCTATTTTCTATGGTTGTTATAGCTAGCGAAGGACATATTTCTCACCTTTTCTCCATTTACTCACTCCCCCCCACACACACACATCCCTGAATAGGCCCATTCATCCAAATTACTAAGATCCTCCTTTGTCCCACACCACGAGCATCACATTGTTGCACTTCCACACCACTCCAGTCTGATGCCCCAAACACTGGGCCGTATTCACAGATGCATGTGTATAAAGTATGCAAATATATGCACGTACGTGGCAAGGCAACACCCATGACACTCCCCTCACACGGACGGGTTTTCAGCGACTTACGCATTCATAGGGCAACCTTAAGTCTACGTGTGTAGTTACATGCGTATTTTCCTTCCTTAGATGACAAACCGCACCCATATTAGTAAATCACAAATCACTAAGGGCCAGATCCAGAACTATGTTTATAAAAGGTACCCTAGAGTAGCATATTGATGCTAGCGTAACTTCTAAGCATTCCCCTAGGCACTCCCCTCGCATGTACATACTTTGGCTGCTTTACGCGTTCCAAACCCTACTTTAACTTTTCCCAAAGTAACTGCTAACGTACGTACGTTTCCCTAATACAATTTAAATGACTCACCCCGCCTTTCTAGCGTAATTACAGGTGGCGTATGGCTGGCACACCCCCACGTTGTTACATGGATGATACGTGAATGGCCCATATGCTCTGTGTTATGTGGCGTAACATCTGCCGTGTGCATGCGCAGTAACTACTAATACACTGCTCAAAAAAAAAAAATAATAACACATTCTAGATCTAAATGAATGAAATATTCTTATTAAATACTTTGTTCTTTACATAGCTGAATGTGCTGACAACAAAATCACACAAAAATTATCAATGGAAATCAAATTTATTAACCCATGGAGGTCTGGATTTGGAGTCACCCTCAAAATTAAAGTGGAAAAACACACTACAGGCTGATCCAACTTTGATGTAATGTCCTTAAAACAAGTCAAAATGAGGCTCAGTAGTGTGTGTGGCCTCCACGTGCCTGTATGACCTCCCTACAA
>WWET01006860.1:0-13303 GCA_011038615.1 Limnodynastes dumerilii | reverse complement strand
TTACTACACATGCGCAGTTGATGCAAAATCGATCCGACCCTAAATATACGCACCTAACTATCGTTAATATCAGATCTGTGAATCAGGCCGAATATGCCTTCAGTTCCCCTTCCTCCCCCCAGCATTCCCCATATGCCTCCAGTTCCCCTCCCCTCAGTATTCCCCATAATATGCCTCCAATTCCCCTCTGTCGTCCCAGTATTCCCAATAATATGCCTCCAGTTCCCATCCCCTCAGTATTCCCCATAATATGCCTCCAGTTCCCCTCCCATCAGTATTCCCCATAATATGCCTCCAGTTCCCCACCTTCCCCCTGCAGTATTCCCCATAAAATGAATCCAATTCCCATCCTTCCCCCAAAGTATTCCCCATAAAATGCCTCCAATTCCCCAATCTCCAATAAAATTTCATGACACTACCACCACCATGCTTAACTGATGAGGTGCTAAGTTTTGGGTTTAAGTTTTAGATTCCAAAATGCAAATGTAGAATCAACTCCAGACCTTTTACCTGCTTAATTGAAGATGAAATAATAAGGGAATGGACCACACATGTCCATGAAATAGCTTTAGAGTCTATTGTACCATTACTATTTGTCCCTTAAAAAGTGGGAGGCACATATAGAAACCATTGTAATTACTACACCGGTCACCTGATTTGGAAGTAAATACACTCAAATAAAAGGTTAAATTACATTAAAGAAAATTACATTAAATTAATTGAAATAAAAATAAATGAAATGAAAGCTGAAAGCAAGAAGCTGTAATTAAAGCTGAAAGCACTCACTCCCACCCTTCATATGGAAGTATAGTCAATCCCTGTCAACAATCAAAAGTTAACGCATTGCATATGCCTGCCGTTCGCGAATATTTTGCAGAATAATCGCATTATGGCTGTTCGTTATGCGAACGTTTCGAAATACAGATTTTTGCAAAAAATAGCATTATACTTAAAGTTTTCGAAAATCAGATTTTCGAAATTGAAACTTATTCTAGTTTGGTGTGTATCGAAATTTACACTATTCTAAATTAAGTTGTATTCGAAATACAGAATTTCGAAATGGAATGGTTATAATTTCAGACTTTTATAAATAGAAACATGTAGGTGTATACATTTTTCGAATTTTAGCAATTCGGAGAAAATTCGCATTCGCAATAAAAATTTAGAAATTCGTATTTTCGAAATTCGGATTTTCTATGCGCAGCACCACACCCGCTTGACTGCCATTAGGTAACGAGATGAGCTCCTCAGACCCCTTGTGAGACCATATGCTGGTGCGGTTGGCCCTGGGTTCCTCCTAATGCAAGACAATGCTAGACCTCATGTGGCTGGAGTGTGTCAGCAGTTCCTGCAAGACAAAGGCATTGATGCTATGGACTGACTGGCCCGCCCGTTCCCTAGACCTGAATCCAATTGAGCACATCTGGGACATCATGTTTCGCTCCATCCACCAACACCACGTTGCACCACAGACTTTCCAGAAGTTGGCGGATGCTTTAGTCCAGGTCTGGGAAGAGATCCCTCAGGAGACCATCCACCACCTCATCAGGAGCATGCCCAGGCGTTGTAGGGAGGTCATACAGGCACATGGAGGCCGCACACACTACTGAGCCTCATTTTAACTTGTTTTAGGGACATTACATCAAAGTTGGATCAGCCTGTAGTGTATTTTTCCACTTTAATTTTGAGGTATTTAATAAGAATATTTCATTCATTCAGATCTAGGATGTTATTTTAGTGTTTCATTCATTCAGATCTAGGATGTTATTTTAGTGTTCCCTTTATTTTTTTGAGCAGTGTATGTGAATTTACACTAGCGCCTAGCGTAAATTCACTTGCGTACGTTGTTCTCGATCTACCCCTAAATCACTAATCAACGCACATATGGCAGACAACCACGGCTCTCCGTACGTATGTCACTAAGTCAGATTTACAAATCTGGGCATAATAGACTTCCGTGTCTAAATCCTACGTAGCTTGCAGAAATAAAGTTATTACGCATGCACAGTTCAACCGTGCGTAAAAATACGCACTGAAAAAGTAGCAAAAACGTAGTTGTAAATCCGGTCTACTATTCACATGGAGCCTATGACTCAATGCTGGTCCCCACATCCATTTGGATGCTTCCGTTTACTCCCTACCAGCTTACTTGGCAAAGAACCTCCAGTCCCCTGGTTGTCTACCCATCAAAACTCCTGGGTTGTAACCTGTCTTCTTCCTTTCTCAACCTTCCAATATTGTTGTACCTTACCTGTTTACTTCTTCCAAAAAAAAACACCACGACTCAATTCTCTGAAAAAGTGTTCCACAAAACATTACATGCCTGCAATGCAAGGGTTAAGAAACAGAGTGGTTATCCACAGGAACAGGGAGTGCAGATATCTTATTTTGATTAT
The DNA here is from genome assembly GCA_011038615.1 of Limnodynastes dumerilii. Classification (NCBI taxonomy): domain Eukaryota; kingdom Metazoa; phylum Chordata; class Amphibia; order Anura; family Limnodynastidae; genus Limnodynastes; species Limnodynastes dumerilii. Next base: position 10,907 of record WWET01006860.1, on the reverse strand, counting down.
TTAACAAACTCACTTGTACATTGGTAAATGTTTATGCCCCCAATAAAATAATTTTTTAAACATCAGGAGACATTGTTGGCAAGCATTTGGTAGGGGGGAGCTTATTGTTGCAGGAGACTTCAATGCTACCCTCTTCCTCATTTTGGTTATCTGTCTGGGGGATCCCCTAACTGTAGAGATGTCTTGCACTCCAACACCTTATGGAATCTCCTCAAACTGCATAATCTAAACAACTCTTGGAGAGTCCTAGATCCTCTGTCCTGAGACTATACCCAGGTATATAATACCTACTCCAGAACTGACAGTCCTGCTCAGTCACAATCTCACCATAATATTACAATTAGTCCACTTCCCTCCCAGAACTTGGTCAGACCATGTGTCCATGGTAATGGACCTAACTGGAATTGTGCTGTGCCCACCTAATACCACTTAGCTTGTAAATGAGTCGATCCTCTATAATACCTTCCTTTGCCTCCAATTTTTAACATCCATGTCTAAATATTTCTATCTGAACAAGTTCTCTTCAATGATGATCTGGGATTCACATAAGTTTGCTATTCTAGGCCACCTTATCATCCTAGCCTCCAGAGTCAAAAGATATAGGTTAGATAACATTACTTCACTTACAATCTCAATCAGTCTTTTAGAAACCCAACACAAAACTCACCCTTCCCCCGACCTATACTCAAAGGTTACAAAGGTGACAAGAAGAGATAAATCTCATCTTATCCCTCCAAGCAGCCCCAAAACTAAAATGGCTGAACCAGAAATTTTATGTGAAAGGAGATAAAGCCGACATTCTCCTGGCCTCTTATCTCTGCAATAAAATTTCCGCCTACAACCTCCTGTTAATTAACATGGAACATTGACTTGCAACACCAAATTCATTAGATCCCATTTTTAAAAGTACTACTCTGATGTGTTGCAGAACAAATACCTCTGATGTTATAACCTACCGGTCAGTAGTCCAAGGACTGACACACAGAAATCTGATTCTAGCTGATTAACTCCTAGCACATGCAAACATCCCCACACACCTCAAATTTGACTATGGTCCTTTCCCTAGATGTGTAAAAAGCCTTTGAGAGGGTCTTATGGCTTTTTCTCTCACACACCCTGCAATACTTTGGCCTCTCAGGAGACTTTCTCCAAGGCATCCTATCGCTTTAATTTCACCCTTTTGCTAGATTAATGCTCAATGGTGCTCTCTCAGATCTGTAGCCAATGAAACTCATCAAGGTTGCCTTTTATCATTGCTTATTTCACCCTTATCATAGAGCTTCTCACAGCTTCTATTAGAGTATCCCCAGACATACAGGGAATGGAGGTGGGGGGAATGGAGAGTAAACGGTCACTTTTTGTTGATGACATTTTCCTGACTATCTAGCATCCGAGTTACAAAGTAAACAACACTAAGTTGGAAACCATGCTCCTACACTGCTCACCCAGTGAGCATGAATATTTAGCTTCCCAGTTTCGCTTCTATGAAAACACAAGAATTAAATAAATACCAAATTTGATACCCTCTACCATAAAAATGTTCCTGCACTGTTTGCCAAACTTAAGGTGGTCCTGGCCTCATGGAAAATCTTTATTATTTTGTGGTTAGGAAAGGAAAGCTCAAAGAGAATGAGTATAACAGGAGGCACTCAATTAGTCTTCATCAATAAGCCAAAAATATGGGCAATGAAGATAAAAACTTAACATTTATTACTTATATAAAAACAAAGTAATCTCTGGCTTCATATCCTAATTATTAGTTTACCACAGAGTAGCTTACAGAATGCCAGCGAAATATAAAAAAAAAACACAGATAAAAATTATAAAATGAATCAACAAAACAGTCTTTAAAGTGATGAAAATATCATGGGGAGAACTTTATAAGGCCTCCAATAAATTAATCATGTGTGAGTAGAAGCCATTACACATATTTATATGAAGTGCTCAATTTCATAGCAGGTTAGGTAGTTAAGATATTACACTCAACTTTCCCAAGAGCAATCTTGTTAATTATAAATTCTCAATAGAGATTAAATTCTAATTGTATCTCTTGCTTCACATAAGCAAAGTTATATATTGGTTCTCATATCCCCTATTTTTTTTTATACATTATTTGGTATTCATAGATAATCAATAAATATAATATTTATTTATTTATTTATTAATCCTTATATTAATGTATTAGGTGGAAAATAGTCCTCCTCTCATAAGGACAATTAATAAAAGGCATCCTTGAGAAAGCATGATCTTTCAAGCAAAACACGCGTCGGCATTGTTGCAGATATGCTTGTAAGTTTTTGGCACTATTAATGTACAATATTCCTCTATATCAGTGTGAATAAATTGACCTAATATTTATGAAGTAGATCTATAAAGGCTGTCACCATATCTCATAATCTGTCTGTATTAGAGGACCATTAATAGCCTCAATAAATATTGCCCTTAAAAAAGGGGGGAGAGACTGCATGTCTCTGCTGGTTGCCTGTTACCCTTATCAATTGTCCTTGTGAGAGGAAGACTACATTCTCTTAGTGCACTTTCTTGAGTATCTCTAACTCAAACATTTCTTGTCTCCTTGCATCGAGGGCAATCCACTCCAAGCCTTCTCCAAGTTTGAATCTCTATGTTCACTTCCCCGCTTTGTTGTAGTATGATTTTGAACCTACAAGTGAAACTCGAAAAATGTGAATATTGTTCAAAAGTTCACTTATTTCAATAATTCAACTTAAAAGATGAAACTAATATATTATATAGACTCATTACATGCAAAGTGAGATATTTCAAGCCTTTATTTGTATTAATTTTGATGATTATGGCTTACAGCTTATGAGAACCCCAAAAGTAAAATTTTACAAAATTAGAATATTACATGAAATAAAAAAAAAAAGGTGTTTAAATACAGAAATGTCAGCCCTCTGAAAAGTATAATCATGCATATGTACTCAGTATTTAGTGTGGGCCCCTTTTGCACAAAGTTCTTTCTTTCTTTAGCCAAGGTAAGATGCTTCTGACGTTGTTTGTTGTTCAGGAGCGGCTTAACAAAAGCAATACGACATTTGAAGCCCATGTCCAGGATCCGTCTGTTTGTGGTGGCTCTTGATGCACTAACTCCAGCTTCAGTCCACTCCTTGTGCAGGTCCCCCTTTTGAATGGCCTTTTCCTGACAATCCTCTCCAGGCTGCGGTCATCTTTTTCTTCCACACTTTGCCCTTCCACTTAACTTTCTATCAATGTGCTTTGATACAGCACTTTGAGAACATTCAACATCTTTTGCAATTTCCTTTTGAGGCTTTCCCTCCTTGTAGAGGGTGTCAATTATGGTTTTCTGCACAATTGTCAGGTCAGCAGTCTTCCCCATGATTGTGAATTCTACTGATCCAGACTGAGAGACCATTTAAAGGCTAGGGAACCCTTTGCAGGTGTTTTGGAATAATTTGCTGATTAGTGTGACACTTTGGGCCTGATCCAGACCTATGCATGAGAGCGGAGCGTATTGCTCCAGCGTAAAAACATTCACTCTGACGACACTCCCCTTACCTTTACCTCCGTACGTCAGCTGAACCCTACCTTAACTTTTCCCGGCGTCGGTGCGAATTTTCGTAGCGATGCGCTGATCGTACCGAACTAAGCACGCCCATACTGTACAATTTAAATGGCTCCCCCTGCCTACATTCCCAAACTCCAGCGTCCGTACTAACTTCGTAATATAAACACGCCCTGTCGTCGGAAAAAACGCAAAAAATACGGACGTCTGAATCGCCGCTACAAAAAGGTCTTTGGAACGACCGGAAGTTGTCACTCTGCACATGCGCAGTGCGTTTTTTCTGCCGAATTTACGCTTACGTTTTTATAAGCTCTAAACCATAATCATAAAAATTAATACAAATAAAGGCTTGAAATATTATATTGCATGTAGCAAGTCTATATAATATATTTGTTTCACTTTTTAAGTTCAATTATTGAAATAATTAAACTTTTGAGCAATATTCTAATTTTTCGAGTTTCACCTGTATATGGGTTGCTCCTCAATGCTTCACTGGAGGTGGGACACAGATGTGAGGACTCCTGGGATACATTTAGAGAAGCAGCACTTTGGATGATATCTTACCCCAAATAAGCTTGCCAAAATGTAACCAATACTGTCCTCACTGGCATGAATATGACTAATTCCATTTTTGGTGGATCTGTCCTAGTATTGACTTCTAGGGATGGAGTGATGGATCTCCTTTTCTCCCTCTTCTCAGTCCAGGGGCCAGATTTACTAAGCTGCGTGTTTGAAAAAGTGGAGATGTTGCCCATAGCAACCAATCAGATTCCAGCTGACATTCTCTAGTATTCAATAGTTACATGAGATCTAGAATCTGATTTGTTGCTATGGGCAACATCTCCACATTTCCAAACCCGTAGCTTCCCTCAGTGCCAAAATGTTTGGTGGCCTAAGATTGCAATCAGCTTGCATTCGCAGCATCCTCACCATTAAATCTAAGATTGCACATATAAAAAAATCACTTATCATTTGAATGATAAGGAAGATGGGGCTGATCCATAGCTACAACCGCCGCCTTTGGCACGGCGGTCGTATGCGTAAGATCGGATGTTCAGCCAATCTGCGCATGCGCTGCCCAGATGTTTTACGACGCTGTTTAATATTTGTAAATCGGGCGTCCATATTGAGAGCGTTGTTACGGTGTGAGGGACGTGCCACACCATAACTACGCTGTAGTTAGTGTAAGTAGGGGGAGGCAGGAAATGATGCAGGGAGGGTGGCGTTTGCTTAACTACGGTCCTGTCCAGGCGTAGTTACACTCGGTTATGCCGGCTGAAGTTAGGGCAGCCTTCAGCCGGTATAACGGAGTGTAATTACGCCAGGACCGGGGGAGTGTCAGGGGGGAGTGCACTAGAGCTACGGCTGTAACTACGACCAATGGCACAGCGTAGCTCTGGATCAGGCCCAATAATTTTCCCTAAATCAGGGCAACATAGCTTCTACAGAAACAGCTTTCGCTCACAACCTGCACTTTGCATAACCCTCTTGGCCACTAGCATCTCTACTCTCCCTTCCTGATACACCCAATTAGCCTCCTTCATAAGTGATGACCATCCTATCCTTCCCCTATTCATAGTGGACCCCTACATTAAACTCCATCTTGTCAACTCTTAATTGATTGAATTTCTACCATGTATTGAGCATTATGGATGTATTTGTATTGTATATTATATGTATATTGTTGTAATATACTATGGGTCTGCTGTTACATTTTCTATATATTTTAATTCTGTGTCTGCTCATGTCTTAAACTTGAGTTAAAAATTGTTTTATTAATAAAATTAAAAAAAAATGTTCAAAATAAGAATAAATAATTAATCAAATCCATTGTGCCATCAATATTCATATATCAGAAAATAGACAGTATGTTGATCAGACAGACAGGTTTGCTTTCTTACAGACTGAGAGCAAAATTATTGATCGAAAAATTAAAATGTCCAGCACGCAATAAAGACACAGGAGCAGAGTTGTTAATCAGATAAAAAAAAGTCCTCAACATTAAATCAATAGATCATTATTACTTCCTCCAACAGCAGTAGTACTATAGCTGGAACAGAAATGCTTTGCAGTCCGACAGTGCAATAGGCGCTTTGCTCTGCTCAATATGGATGTAGGTGGAAGGACAAGGAGTACATAGGAGTTGTCATAGTCCTTTCAGTGGGGATGTAACAAATCCTGCAATTCATGCAGATTCGTAAAATGTAATCAGTGAATAGGCGCCAGCATCAAACTCAATAGAATTGGGTTGTTCAAGAATGACAGTAAACAGGTACCTTTATGTAACTCCACTAAATAAGGCTGCCGGTAGACAGACTGCATAACAAAAACCATTACTGCGTCTACTGTGAGTATACTGTGAGTATACTGTGAGTATGTGATTCACATACTCACCCATTCATTTTCGGAAATGCTGCCGCCAGGGACTTAGGGTTAGGCTGTGGGGGAGGGGGAACACTTAGGGTTAGGCTGTGGGGATGGGGAATTAGGGTTAGGCTGTGGGGGATGGGGAAGACTTGGGGTTAGGCTGCAGGGATGGGGACTTAGGTTTAGGCTGCAGGGGGAAGGGTTAGGAGTAGGAAGTGGGTTGGGAATACTTACTTAGCTTTTGGAGCACTGTGTTCAGTGCTCTGGGGATTGATTGCTATGCCTCATCAAGGCATAAGCAAGCAATATCCCAGCCAGTTCAGAACTGGCTGGAAGCGAACGACCCTATCGAAATAGGACCGTTTGCAAGGGGACTAACAATCGGTTTGATAGATCAAAATAAAAATTATTTGATTTCTAGAGAATTACCCTCATTATTAGAGGAGTTGATCTCTCTTTGTAACAATGTGGACTTTCTGGGCTGTATTCTTTCTGATTCTAAACACAGAATGAACCAAGAGAAGGTAAAAGCAATCCTTAATTGGCCCTAGCCTACTACTGTTAAAGTTATTCAATGCTTCATCAAGTTTGCTATCTTCTACCATAAGTTTGTCTGGGGATACTCAACAATAATTTCAGCTATTACAGCTCTGACCCAAAAAGTTGCCATTCCAGCCAAATTGCCTAAACAATTTAGTGGCTTTCCAACCTCTAAGACAAACAGAAGCATCAGCTTCAGTAGTTCTTCAACCAGACATTTCTGCACCAATTATTCTAGAAGTGAATTCTTACTCAGTGGGTGTGGGTGCAGATCTTTCTCAGAAGGATTCAACTAGACAACTCTATCCTTGTACCTTTTTCACTCACAAATTCCTTCCAGCAGAAAGAAACTATACCATTGGCAACAAGGAGCTTCTGGCTATGAAGTTAGCTCTGGATCAGCGGAGATACCTTCTTAAAGGCACCCATCATTTATATCTCAAATTCGCTCAGTGTATCAACCCCAACAAGCCCAGTGAGTACTGTTCTTCTCCCAATACAATTTCTAAGTGCAGTTTTGACCGAGTTCCTAGAATGGAAAAGTGGACGCTCTATCTAGATACATTCAAGAAATGAGTTTCTAAAAGAAAATTAGTAATTTAATCATTGATCATGATCGCATCGTGGTTTCTTGCCCTGAAGTGATGGTTCCACCTGGAAAAACCTTAGTTGCAAAACCTCTTCAGAAAAAACTTTCGCAGTAGGCTCATTGTTCAAATTTTTCCAGTCGTGCTGGAATTTGCACAATGCATGAACTCATTTGTCAATCTTGCTTGAGGCCAAGTCTCCCACAAGGTGTACAATATTTTGTCAAAGCCTCCAGTACTTGTGCTCAACATAAGGTTCCCAAATAGACTCATGCTGGTCTTCTGAAACCTTTACCTGTGCCTTCCACACCCTGGCCTCATCCCTCAATGGACTTCATAAACGATTTGCCTTCATTTGATTTGTACACCAACATCTAGGTGGTGGTTAATTCATTTTCCAAGATGGCTCATTTCTCACTTCTACAAGGCCTTCTATCTGCACCAGAATTGGCTCAGCTTTTATATAAAAAAAAATCTTTGTTTTGTCCAATTGAAATATATACCATTTCTTGCAAAATACTAGCAGACACTTTGTAAATGTCTGTTCATCAATTTCAAGTTTTTGTCTGCCTGCCATCCTCAAAGCAATGGCCAGACTGAAGGCCGTATTCAGAGCTCCAGCCGCAATGCAACTGAGGCCGAAATTTAGCAAAATGTGCTACTGCGCATGCGCAGTAATTTTGTAACGTAATCTACGTTACTTCTTGCAACATAGATTGCGTATACGCTGTCTTAAAGACCGCGTATACGCAATCTACGTTCTGAATACGGCCCTGAGTGTGTAAACCAGGATTTAGAGGCTTTTCTCTTTTTATACATTTCCTCTCAGAATTCGCTCACAACCATCACTACCATAAATCTACTTGTTCTTCACCATATTATATTGTACGTACAGTCTATGGGGTAGATCCAGACCCCTGCATGTTTTACGTGTGTATGGGGATCCATAGTTACATAGCCATAGCAGGGAGTGCACGGCCCCTGCGCTCCCTGCTGTTGGTAGGAAATCTGGACACTTACATGTCCAGATTCCTATATTAACTTTTGCGATACGGCCGCAGACCTAGTCGTAACGGGGCTTCCCTCGCCCCGGACCCTTTATTTAGAGCCATTGTAAGAGAAGGGTCTATCCCTTCATTGTAAGGACTAACGAAGTTACATACGTTAGTATTTATACATAGGGAACATCTGGCGCAAGCATGTGCAGATGTTCCCAGACAAGGGACTTACGCAAATGACTTGCGTACGTCCCCTGTCGCCAGGAATTGAGGATCCGGTCCAACATCCGCAAGTTCATTTAATCTTCCAATGGACTCCTATTCTTGCATAATGAGGACTGTCAAGACCATCTTGCCCTATGCCTTGTTATATAGATGATATTTTCATCATATGGAAAGACTTTATTCAATTCATTTCTGAAATGACCAAACTAAACAACATGCATTAGACAAATAAAAATTTCTTAGCTAATTAGTGACAGAGGTGCAATTTTTAAATGTTCTACTGAGAATTGTTTGTAAACAAAAGTATACCACAAACCAAAGGCAAAAATGCAGTTTTACATGCAATAAGCTACATCCACAGGCCTTGATCAGGGCACTACTGTATTCCCAACTTGATAGGATCAAGCACATTACTAGTGAGAAGAATACAGCTTACTTTTAGATAGTCCAATTCAAGCCATCTCCATCGTATCTATCTCTGACACCCGGGACAGATCCCAAACCCCCCTTGAACGTGACAAATACACTTTAACAAAGGGAGCTCAGCACCAAGACAATAAAGGAAGCGGAACATAGAATTCAATTGCTGCCAATGGAAGCAACCCTTTGCCTGCAATCATGCAATGGTTTAGAAAACAAGATACCTTATAGGAGAGAGGCAAAATCATTATGGCCTATTTTGACTGCAGACAACCCCTTCCAGGTTTTTCTAAATGAACCCTGTTACCTAGTCACATTAGGGCTAGGAACCTCAAAATATTCTCTGTAAAAATACATTGAAAGCAAAGCTGAAACCAGTAGTAGCCAACATTGGAGCCACCTTTACACACCCCACAAATGGGAACAATACAGTATTAGACATGTTATCACCTGTATAACCAATTTGTAGTCAACATTATCGTCTACTCCTGCAGAAAGATATATGTGGTTAAAACCAGTAGAATGCAAAAGGGACATATTGCTTGGTCATTAAAAATGCCTTGAAGGAGGGAAAAAAGGTCAACTGGTACAATTTAAACACACAAGTGACTTCAGACTTATAGCAACTGACCATATATTCCCCATTCTTATAAAGGACGGGGGCAAGACAAGGTAGTCCTCAGACGGGAGAGCACATGGATATACAATTTGGATATTTTTGTGCCCCAGGGGCTGAACGAGCAATTGCCATTGCTTTATAAAATCTGGATATCAATTTTTTTTTTACAACTGAGCAACTTCTTGTACAGTTCACTGTAAATAGGACACATATTTATCCCTGATGCAGTTAATGTCTCTCTATCTCTATGTAAACTTTTAATATGGGATGACTACTATATGGTAGCCCCCTAAACTCACCTGCGTTCTCTATCCTGGATCTACTGATCTCTTTGAGTGCCCTGGATATTGATATATTGATATATTAGGGCACTTGTTCGCATATACTTCCTGACTCCAACTTGTCTAATAGCTTAGCCTTTATCAGGTTAATAAGGTATGCAAAAGTGGGGATCACTATCAGACTGCTCCTCTGGGAAAAATCTTTATAATGTTTATATTTATTTGTGTGTGTTAAGTAATACCATTTGACTTTGAAGTACAATATAGAGTATGAATGAACATGTCTCATGCTTCAGTATGTTCATCCATTATTTTAACCTTGACAGTGATTGACTCTCTTCCTGGGGGACCGGCAACCATAGAAATGGAGAAATGGAACTGCCTATCTCATCTCCATGCTCTCTTCAATTCACAGAACGACAGTGGAAAAATTCTGTTTATTAGAGCTTAATATAAGGTGTCCATTAATATAAAGAGGCTGTAGCTGCCACTTTTTTCAGGGATTTAATAGAGGTGTTACTGCAACGAATGACAACCATCTTCAGTTGACTAGAGCAAGGTTTTTAGATACAACATTGTCACAACATACCTATATACCAACATATGTGCTGCCCCTCTGCACTGGAACAACCTACTGCTGCCTATTAGGCTATCCACCACCTTTCAAGCCTACAAGTGCTCAAAATCCACATCTTGAGGCTAGGCTATCCTTCCTCTACTAACATCCCCCTTCTCTCTTCCTGTCTTGTTAACTCCTGCTTACCTATCTCCCCTTCATCTTTGTGTCACCTGCTAGTCCATCCCCTTTCCATTTAACATGTTATCTCATTCAATCAGGGCCCTCTATCCTCCTGTCTTCCCCTTACACCACACACATTTTTGCCCCACCACCTCTCTCTCTCCTTCCCTCTCTACCTACCATCTCTACCCCTTCTCTGGTTTTTGCACTCATATTCTATATTGCATTACACTACACGGTCACCATTACATTTTACCCTGCATGTTATATTTACTTTGTTTGTACCCTGTGTGATGACCGAATGTTAAGGTCAGAGGCGTTTACCGTAACTTGATATTGCGCATGCGTAGTAATTTTTTAACGTAATTTACGTATCTTTTCGTTATGTAGGTTGCGTATATGCGGTCTTTAAGACCGCATATACGCAATCTACGTAACGAAAAGATACGTATATTACATTAAAAAATTACTACGCATGCGCAATATCAAGTTACGGTAAACACTGGACATATATGCAATACGTCCAGTGGTATGAATACGGGCCAGAGTGAGGAATTGCGGAAAGGTGAAATAGCACAAGAATGACT
>WWET01006859.1:0-17696 GCA_011038615.1 Limnodynastes dumerilii | reverse complement strand
TAATATTATTGTCATTTCACACTGCTCTATGCCAGAAATACATCTAATATCAACAGTTACTACAGAGTCTGCCTCTCCTTCCTTGCTCCAATCACAGTAAGAGATGTGAAAGTGTCATCTGTTTCCATGTGCTGATTACACAAATCATCCAATAAAATAAAATGCTTAGACTGATAAGCATGTAGCCATTTATCAGCCAATAGAAAAACAATGTTTAAATGACACCATTTGTTGTCAACAGAAGAGGGGAAACTATACAGAGCCATTGGATGAGCCAAGCTTAATGATTTATTACATTTTGATAAGATTCTAATGTCACAATTCATAAACACTTCACACAAAATGAATATTTCTATGATAAACGGAATTTACTTTAAAAAAAATAGAAAAACCTTAATTTTGATCTATATTTAAAGTTAAACTTTTTTTTTTATATAAATCTGAACAGTGACACAATTTTCATAATTTTGGCTTCTTGTGCCTCCAGAATTTTTGGAAATTAAACAATGTTGATGCAATTTAAGTATAGGCTTTTAGCTTTAAATAAGCTTTATAATAATATTTTTTTATTATAGTTATAATAATTGAGCAGCATGGTAGTTCAATAGGTAGCACATGTGTCTCACAGTAATGAGTTTGATTCCCCGACTAGGCCTTATCTGTGTGGAGTTTGTACGTTCTCCCCATATCTGTGTGGGTTTCCTCCAAGTGCTCCGGATTCTTCCGACATTCCTATAAACATACTGGTAGGTTAATGGTCTGCTGAATATATTAGCCGTAGTGTGTTTGAGAGTTCAGATTTAATATCTCTAACAGATGGGAGCTATTACTGACAAACTGGAATAGGGGAATTAGGTTCAGGCTATGCTATAGGTGATAGCAAATACACAATGGAGTCAAATTCAATAGGTCCAGCACACACAGCCTGAGTAGGGGAGTTTATAGCACTGAGAATAGCAGGTGAAGTGGCATAAGACTGAGTAATAGGAGAGTAGATGAAGAGGCAAGAACAGGCTGCAAAACAGTCTATGAAATATTTAATAAAGGCTCCGACAGCGGAAGTAATGTTCACTGAGACATGTTATCGATGCAAACTAGAAATGAGGGGAGATCAGATGATTCATGCCAGGCTAGAACTTTTTCTTTTCTTTTTTTTCTATGGAGTTTTTTTTAGATTTGTGGACTCCAGTTACCTGCAGAGGTTGGTGGAAAATAGTGTAATCCAAGCGATGAACAGCACAAGTTATATCCCTTCCTCACCAATTAAGCTAATAAAATCCTCATCCGCTCTCTATTTATAACCTGTCTCGAATACTGTAACCTCCTCCTCGCTCCCACTCACCTGCCTTGCCCCCTTCAGTCAATACTCAATACTGCTTCAAGGTTCATCTTCTTACTTCTCAGCCTCTCTTTTATGTCAAACCCTTCACTGGCTTTTCTCTGCTTCAGACCTCTCTTTAAACTTACCTTGAACTTTAAGGCCTTCTTTTCATCCACTGCTCCCTACCTCTCGTCCCTCATCTCCATGCACACCCCTTTCCACCCTCTCTGTTCTACTAATCACCACTATATGACCTCCCTACTGATCACCACATCTCATCCCCATATCCAGGACTTCTCTTGTGCTGCACCTTTTCACTGGAATGCCCTCCCTTCTTCAGTCAAACTCTCCCCCACATTGAAGGTCTTCAAGTGTCCACTCAAAATGCACCTGTTCAGGCTAGCTTACCCCTCCTTCCTCAATGCATCCTACATCTATCCCTTCTCCTCCTTCTTTCCCCCTGTCTTCCACTCACTCCTGCAGTCCACTTCCTCCACCTCCTTATATTTTTTGTAAGGGCATCTCTCCCACTAAGAGTGTTAGCTCATGTGAGCAGGGACTTACATCCAAGTGTTGATCTCTTTTCCACCACTCTCCCATCACTTTGTACCCTCTTATCCTCCTCTTCTGCCCTCACCTGGTGGCTCCATCTCAACCTCTCATTGTGCTCTATCTCCTCCCTGATCTGCCAAGCTTGGCACCTCGCATTTTGCCTTGCTGTCTGTGCTTGCTTCACTTTATTGTATTTTTGTGATATTTCATAGTTATATTGTATTTTACTATGTACTATGCTGTCCAACCCTGTCCTGTATGTCTGTACTGTAATTTGTTGTATTTTGTACAGCTGCAGACTCCTTTATAAATAAATGATAATAATAATGATAATAATAATAATGGTTTGTCATATGGTGAAAATTCAGTAAGAATAATTTATGATGAATGACAGACATCTCAAATTTTGCCTTGCTCTCTGTGCTTCACTGTTGTATGTTTGTGATATTTTTTTATTTATATTGTATTATATTATGGACAATGCTGTCCATCCCTGTCCTGTATATTATGTACTATGCTGTCCATCCCTGTCCTGGATGTCTGTGCTGTATTTTGTTGTATTTTGAACAGCTGTAGATACTTTCTGATGCCTTATAAATAAACAATAATAATAAAAATAATAATAACAATAATGGTTTGTCAAATTATGAAAGGTCGGCAAGAATAATCCATGATTAATGTCAGAGGTCAAAGCCAAGTGTGTATTCTGCTTGTAAGATTGGCGGTATTGATCCAGGATAGCAATGCAAAGCAAAATGGTGGCTGTTAGGATGCTATAGGGGACGCGGTTATTGTGAGTGTGTCTATTGATTTTTTCATTTTGCCTTAATTTGTTAAGGCCGTCCTCGCGTCTCGCGCTGGGGTTTCCAGGAAGTGACGTTGCATTTCCTTGGTTACCTACAGCGGTGGACTCCGGGCGGCTCTCGTGGAGGTTCCCATGCTGCAGGCACCCCCTGGGGATTCCCACTCGCGTTACCGCGTTGGATTGGGTGAGTCACAATATCTCTTGCTATTTACATGTTGCACTGCTTGTTTTTCTTGTTGTTTGTCCCTGAGGATAAGGGAAAATATCCCTTGAAACGTTGGATTAAAAACAGTAGTACTGTTAATTTCTTTAACTTTAGAGCGCCCTCTACTGGTGGGAGTTTAGTAAGAATTCTTCGAGATCAAGGTGAGGAGCTGCCGTCGTCCTCTGCAGGGATGAAGACTTCGAAAGAATAAAGAAGACTTCAGATTAAGGAATATTGAAGGCTCCCAAGATGCGGACAGCTAATGGTGAGTTTAAAAATGTTTTTTTTTTATTATACACATGTCACACTTTTTTTTAGACACTTAGATTAGGAGAGATGACCTCCTGACATTATATAAAGGAAGATGTGTAATAGAACATGAGGACATGTGTTTATACTGGAGGGTGACAGGTACAGGAGGGGACATTATATAAAGGAAGAGTTGTAATAGAACATGAGGACATGTGTATATACTGGAGGGTGACAGGTACAGGAAGATACATTATATAAAGGAAGAGGTGTAATAGAACATGAGGACATGTGCATATACTGGAGGGTGACAGGTACAGGGTGGAACATTATATAAAGGAAGAGGTGTAATAGAACACAAGGACATCTGTATATACTGGAGGGTTACAGGTACAGGAGGGGACATTATATAAAGGAAGAGGTGTAATAGAACACGATGACATGAATATAAACTGGAAGGTGGTAGAGTCAGAGGAAATGTGCGGATAATGACATCACTAAAAGGGTGATAGATAAGTGGAATAGTCTCCCATCTGAGGGGGTAGAGGTAACACAGGAGAACAGTGGAAACATGCTTGGGATAAATATAAGGATATCCTAAATCTCAAACGAAATTGAGGGTAAACCTACAGCGGTGGACTCCAGGTGGCTCTCGTGGAGGTTCCCATGCAGCAGGCACCCCCTGGGGATTCCCGCTCGCGTTACCGCATTGGATTGGATGAGTCACAATATCTCTTGCTATTTACATGTTGCACTGCTTGTTTTTCTTGTTGTTTGTCCCTGAGGATAAGGGAAAATATCCCTTGAAACGTTGGATTAAAAACATTTATTCTTTGCTATTAGTCTGGGAGTGCTTCTCTTTTTTGGACTATTTGAACTTACCTGTAGTGCACCCCAGCAAGTTATCAGTTTGTTTTTTGGAGTGCCATTATTCCTCATTATTAATTGGATTCTATTGTTTATGGACAGTGTTTCCCTCCTGCTGGCACCCTACATGTTTTTGCACCTTTTTCTAAATTCAGCACTATAATACTGGACTTGTTATGGTTCATCCTCTCTGACAAAGCTATTCTTTTTCTGGTTGACAACAATGTCAGCACCAGAGGACACTAATTTTGGACTGGCACAAGTCACACTCCTAGTGGGGGAATTTCTTTCATTTTCAGATTCAGATGTTAATGCTATTTTATATAAGGAAGATGTTTTTTCATCCGCCTCACCACGTAATATTGACTTGTATCATGAAATTTTGTGGTTAAAGAGAAGAGAAGTCAAATTCCATATGCATGGATCTACTTTGTCTGATTACTACCGGAGAAAAATGATTCCAAGGGGCTTCCGCATTAAACAAATCCCAACGATTGGCAGGTTCAATGAAGAGTTCTGCCGACGGTGGGTTGCCATCCTCAATAAATGCTCTTTCGATCTCATCTTACTGGTCATTGAGGAAACCACCAGAATCCTGACGCAAACTAAATTGGACATTTCTACGTTTGAACTGAAACATAAAGATTACCTCCAGCACGATGACACTACGGATTGGTTTCAGAAATTACAAAGCCAAGTTGATAAGTTTCGTGATGATCTGATCCGACTCAAGAAAGACAAGTTATTTAAGGTCACCAGAGATTACGAGGACAACCGTGTTTACAAATGGCTCTCTGGGACACAACCTGAGACATCCGTCAGAAAACCTCACAGACGTCAGAGGATTAGAGCCAATGATTCACCAATGATCACCTCAAGTGGGGAGAGTACCTCACTAACAGATAATTAAACACCCTTCACAAGTACTGGTGGGTTTTTAGACAAACCCCCGGTGAATCCAGGTGTCCGAGGAAAAGGAAAAGGCACCAAACACGGAGGGGTGGGCAATGTGACCTATTCACATACCCGTCCCCTAACTCACTCACGGAGGACTTAATTTCTAATCTCTGCAATCATGTTCTTTCTTCAGCAGAGAAATCTGTCTTATGCCGTGGTTTGTCTTTTGTGCCTACTAATGACTTTGACCCCCTGCGATGGAAGGTGGATCAATTTCGACTATCACGTTAGTTACGTCTGAAAGAACATTTTCAACACTCAGAGACTCCTCTTAACCCGGTGAATGCACAGTATGGTCAGTTTAGACCTCATTCCAAGTTTGACCCCCAGGGGCACAACCCCTCTATTAAGAGTTTTAATAGACTCTTGGACGATTCTGTCACCAAGACCGTAGAGGCTCTACCGGCTATTAAACATAATTTGTCTTTAGAAGAGCGGACAGCTCTTTGGAATCTATCTGAATATAAGCACATTATTATCCGCCCTGCTGATAAAGGGGGCGGAATTGTCATACAGAATTTGTCTGATTACAAGGCAGAAATTAACAACCAACTAGGCGACACTTCCACATACAGACTACTGGACAAAGATCCTTCAGTGCTATTTAAGAAAGAACTGGATGGCATTCTAAATGTGGCTGCCCAACAGGGCACTCTTCCATTTCATATAGTAGAATTTTTGAGCACCAAAGTACCTAAGGTGCCGATCATTTACACGTTGCCTAAAATCCATAAAAATTCTCAACATCCACCGGGGAGGCCCATAATTTCGGCAAGAGGTTCCTTATGCCATCCTGTGGCAGCCTTTCTGGACCATTTTCTCCAACCGTGCATTCAATCTTTGCCTACATTCCTTAAAGATACAGGACACGTACTGAATAAATTGGCCATGCTGGACACTCAATCAGAATCATAAATCTTTGGCACGGTGGATGTGGTGTCCCTATACACCAGTATCCCCCAAATGGAGGGACTGGAATCAGTAAGGACACTCATCACGGGGAACCCACATTATCATTGACCTCCTATCGACTTATTCATGGAACTACTGCAATTTGTCCTAACTAAGAACTTCTTTATGTTCGACAGCAAGTTCTATTTACAGACCACTGGATGCACAATGGGGTCACCTGTGGCCCCCTCTCTGGCCAATGCATTTTTGTTCCATGTTGAGAATTCACTGTTTCTTATGAATCCAGCTTGCATTGGCAAGTTACTTTTATACACAAGATATATTGATGACCTGCTAATTATATGGAGAGGCACAACGGAGGAATTTACCCAGAGTATGATGGCGATCAATCAGATGAACAGGTTTATTAAATTCACCTTCCAATGTGATCCATTAAACATCCACTATTTGGACGTGAAACTCACTCAATGTGACGGGATTATCACTACTGAACTGTTTGAGAAACCTACTGATAGGAATAATCTGCTATTAGCCTCCAGCCATCACCCTCCAGTCTTAAAGAAGGGGCTTCCCTATTCACAATTTTTGCACGTCTGCAGGGTCAACAGTGACTCAGAACAGTGGGATAATCAACTTGAACTGATGCACAAGAAATTCATTGATAGGGGATATTCCAGAAAGACTTTGAACAAACAAGAGACAAAGCAATCTTGGTCCCCAGGGAAGACCTCCTTAAATTTCACGCCAAGAAGGCCAAGGATGATTTGATCCTGTGGGTTAACGCATTTACCCGAGCAAGCCCGTTCATCAGTCAGGCCACTCGGGCCTTGTGGCCCATTATTAAAACGGACAAAACTATTCCAGTGTTAAATCAATCACGAATCATGCCCTGTTATACCAGGGGCAGGAATATTAAGGATCTTGTTATGAAGACGAACATGGAATTTTTCAAATCCACAACCACTACCTTTCTATAGACCCCGGGGTGCTATAAGTGACTGGATTGCATGACCTGCCGCCAGATGGAGTCGGACAAATTTTTCTTTCACCCATGGTCGGGTAAGAAGTTTACCATTAAACATATATTGATATGTACCACCCGCTTCGTGGTTTATATGCTACGTTGCCCTTGTGGGTTATTTTACATTGGTAAGACCCGGCGGACCTTTAGAGAAAGGATGAATTTACATCGCTCGGCCATACGGATTGCCCTACAGAATGGTGTTGCTGACCAACCAGTGGCAAACCACTTTGTACACGCACATCATTCACTTTCAGACTTAAAATGTAAAATCATTGACCATGCACCCCCATCAGCAAGAGGGGGTGATCGGGATCTCGTGCTTTTGAGAAAAGAAGCACGTTTGATTTTTACCCTGGACACTGTTCATCCCAGAGGCCTTAATGAACAATTACCTTTCCAATGTTTTTTGAACTAATGATGCATTCCTTTCGGACAGTTGTGAGATTTGCTGTTGATTAGTGTTGTTGTTGCTTGTGATTATTGTTTATGGTATTGTTGCCCTTTGGATTGTGGATTGAGGTATTATACTGTCTGTCGATTGTTCCTGAGGATCATTTGTGCTCTGTATGTGGGAAAAAAAAGGGGGGGGCGTTTCCCCTTAATATGTATTTTGATTGATATTGGCCTGGGGATAATTCTTGGTCCTCCTTAGTGGGGGGGTCTGTCTGCTGGTAGTGTCAATTTCTCTAGGCATAATCAATATATGCTCTAGTTTTCCTGCTCCCCGTGAATGTGTCCCTCACAGAGTAACCCTTTGGGTAATATATCTGTGGCTGTTGGGATGCTATAGGGGACGCGGTTATTGTGAGTGTGTCTATTGATTTTTTGATTTTGCCTTAATTTGTTATTGTGCATTAATTCCTCATTATGGATTCATTCATATGTTATTTATTCAACAGGATTATGTTGTTATGTCCTCCGTTGCTGAGTTAATCCATTAATTGTTTTTATTTTCACTTTTTTACATAGGCTTGTGGTACGCTTTGGGGATGCCCCGGAGGGCTGTGGTCGTCATGGTGATGGAATCCCCGTTGACACTGTCCTCGCATCTCGCGCTGGGGTTTCCAGGAAGTGACATTGCGTTTCCTTGGTTACCTACAGCGGTGCACTCTGGGTGGCTCTTGTGGAGGTTCCCATGCAGCAGGCACCCCCTGGGGATTCCCGCTCGCGTTACCGCATTGGATGGGTGAGTCACAATATATATCTTGCTATTTACATGTTGCACTGCTTGCTTTTCTTGTTGTTTGTCCCTGAGGATAAGGGAAAATATCCCTTGAATGTTGGATTAAAAACACTTATTATTTGCTATTACTTAGTCTGGGATATATATATATATATATATATATATATATATATATATATATTCAATAAATAAATATATATACTTACATACCTTCAATAAAGTATCACCAATACTGCGCCAATACCATCCACTATACAGAAAAGAGAAGTATACATAAAATTCCTATATAGTCTCTAATCGAAAAAGTCTCTATCATACGGCTTAAAGATCCTTCACACAAGTTTTACTGTATAATCAGTTCCGTAGTGTTCCAATTGGTCATCTACTTACAAGATTCTCCTCTTGGAGTGTAGACGTATCTTATATGGTTACATCGACTTTTCAGGCTTCGGTTCCGTCCGGACAGTTGTTCCTCTGGCTGTTGCACAATATATATAAGTAAAAAAATAGAAAAACTCCTGATGGTGTGATAACGTTTGAAATGTGGACAGACAGATATTCTGGTCACCCACTCACATTTAAAACCTCTTGAGTATGGTGCAAACAATCCTCAACAGCTGTAGGAAATACTAAAATATCAGTTGAAATCCCCAGTAGTAGGTCACCTACTTACTAGATTTGTCTCTGGAAATGTATGCAGCTCAATATAATAAATTTTCTCCCAAATGTTCCAAACACAGTCATCCGCTCAGAGGGTAAATCATATGCATGAAAACGATGGAAAAAATACTCCAGATGGTACAGTAACGTCTGAACAATATATATGCCTTCAAGATACAATTAATCCACTCAAATTTAATGTGTCTTGTTTAAATTGTCATACTCAGTGGTCCTTTCGGACTTCCTAAGTGTAAGACCTCTGATAAAATCCTCCTGGAGTCCGAGGTATAATCTTGCAAAGACGTTTATTAAAACAAATAAAAGATAAAATACAGTGCAATTCCCTGACAGGCCGGGTGCCGTGGGATAGAAACCCGGCAGCTAGACTCCCCAGTGAAAAAAACCTGATACAGTCGGCAGATGTAATAATGGGCCTGTAACCTAACTGATCACCTTGTCTCACACAAGCGGGTCTAATGTCTGGCACTTCCCACCATCAGATCCCCCTGCTCCACCGACGCGTTTCAGCTAACCTGTAACCTTTCTCAAGGTGCATGTCAGGAATAACAGTTTCTCCCAGTTTAAATCTAGGCGCTGAAATCCCGGTTATCTGATAGGTCCAACGGGCAGTGTCCGGAGTAATCCAATTATATTTTCTACATATCTAAAATATTCCCTCGATACCAAGGAGAATATCCTAAACTGGAAAATCATTCCCACATAATTGTACAATAAGCCAATTCTTGAAAAATTTATCCAGTCGTACATATAAATAAATAAGCAAATTATCGTGCAAAGACTTCTGAAAAAATACCCAACATTGATACATATTGTTCTTTATCAGAGATGGAAAAAATACTCCAGATGGTACAGTAACGTCTGAACAATATATATGCCTTCAAGATACAATTAATCCACTCACATTTAATGTGTCTTGTTTATATTGTCATACTCAGTGGTCCTTTCGGACTTCCTAAGTGTAAGACCTCTGATAAAATCCTCCTGGAGTCCGAGGTATAATCTTGCAAAGACGTTTATTAAAACAAATAAAAGATAAAATACAGTGCAATTCCCTGACAGGCACGGTGCCGTGGGATAGAAACCCGGCAGCTAGACTCCCCAGTGAAAAAAACCTGATACAGTCAGCAGATGTAATAATGGGCCCGTAACCTAACTGATCACCTTGTCTCACACAAGCGGGTCTAATGTCTGGCACTTCTCACCATCTGATCCCCCTGCTCCACCGACGCGTTTCAGCTAACCTGTAGCCTTTCTCAAGGTGCATGTCAGGAATAACAGTTTCTCCCAGTTTAAATCTAGGCGCTGAAATCCCGGTTATCTGATAGGTCCAATGGGCAGTGTCCGGAGTAATCCAATTATATTTTCTACATATCTACACGGTAAAATATTCCCTCGATACCAAGGAGAATATCCTAAACTAGAAAATCCTTCCCACATAATTGTACAATAAGCCAATTCTTGAAAAATGTATCCAGTCGTACATATAAATAAATAAGCAAATAAGTTATCGTGCAAAGACTTCTGAAAAAATACCCAACATTGATACATATTGTTCTTTATCTTCTACAAAGTGGTTATTACGTTGCATTAAAAAGAAACATTCTTAAGGTGATGAACATGCTGCTTAGCAAAGTTTGCGGGATTGAAATGGGTCTTAATGGTACTTTGTTTACAAGCCATGTATGTATTATTCCAATGCCGGGTATATCGCCCAGAACAGAATATACATATCACATAAGTTGTCATACATAAAAAAAAGCTAGCATAGTCATTATGAAGACCTCAGGGTATATTGTTCTTGCTATTCAAGGAGAATAATTCTAAGTGGTATAAAAACATCCACGCTTTATGCAGAGCTAAAAAATAAATAAATAAATTGTGGTGCCACTAATACTAGGTACATCGCGCAAGGTAAATGTGCATATTGTGTCCAACAAATTGGCTGCCAAAAACCTTGCTTCAAAAACGCCAGATATAAAACTGATAATTACAAATATCTATTATTAACACAGTGCAGAAAACCCGACATGGTATGTAAAGTTGAAAAAGGGGGAATACTAGTACTATTGTATTTTCTAATTGGTCCTATATCCATAACGAGTGACCTACCTATTAAGGTGAAAAGGTAGTACTAAAAATTCTGATACTAATATTGCTCCTAAATGTGTGTTAAGGTAACCCAGTGTATGTGAACATATATAAGCATCCTTCCCATGTCTTAATCACCAAATAAATTTTCAGACATATACACACCATCCATAACAATATAGGTGTTCCTTAATCAAAAAATAAAGTGCTCTATGTGCTGTTATCCACACTACTCTTCTTAAATTCTAGAGCCTAATTTGTGTCTCTATATTACTTCCAAAAAGTGCTAGTGCTATGAAAATATACCAAAAAATATATAAAAAATGAATAAGATTATTCTAAAAACCATTTTAATTTGAAAGCAGCATTCAAACCTGTTGGGGTTCAAGTGCCACATCTGTATATGGTTTTCATCTCTTCTTTAGCAAGTTTCATTATACTGTAATTTCTTCTCCAGTTCTTTTCCACCTTTTTGATTCCTATAATATATCTGATATGACCTATATCACAATTGTATTGATTTTTTAAATGTGAGGATAATGCGTGGGACATTAAACCCTTTTTAATGTTTCGAATGTGCTCTCCCCAATGTTCTCTAAGTCGTCTAGAGGTTTGTCCTATATATTGGAGGGCGCATGAACATTCAATCAAATATATGCAATATTTAGAATTGCATGTTAAAAAATCATTAATTTTCCACTTTTTGTTCGTAGTAGATGCAACATATGAGTCCTGTTTGGTGTGAACCCCTTTTACGTTTTTACACATTATACAGGATCCACACCTGTAAAATCCTTTATTCAAAATATTGTTCTTTTTAGGGGGGTCAAGTACACTTTTAACTACTCTATTCTTGATGTTTGAAGCTGTCTTATATAGGAATCTTGGTTTTTTGGAAGAAACAATTTCAAATCGGGGTCCTGAAGAAGTATACCCCAATTTTTCTTAACCGCTTTTTCTATAAGTCTATAGTCCTGATTAAATTGGATAATAAAATTAACTCTGATTTCTTTCCTATTTTTCCTATTTTTTTCTTTTAACAATTTATTTCTCCTCTTCTTTCTCACTATGGTAAAAGCTTTGTTAAGTTCTTGTTCCTCATATCCTTTTTTCTGAAATTGTTCTTTCAAATTTGTACTTTGTTCTAAGAACTTCTTTCCCTCCAAACAGTTACGTTTTACCCTACAGAATTGGCTTAAGGGCACTGATTTAAGCCACCCTGGGTGATGTGCACTCTCTTTAGGTATGAAGGAGTTTGTGTCGGTAGGTTTTCTATATGTTTCTGTACTTTATCTTTTGACAATCTCCTTTGATTTTTAGGTCTAGGAACTCTACTTCCTTCCTTTTTTTGCTATACGTGAGTTTGATGTTTAAATTGTTTATATTAAGATGTTCGCAAAATTCCACCAGTGAGGGGTCATCCCCTTCCCAGATCAACAGGAGATCATCTATATACCTGAAATACGCTTTGAGATGTTTTTTGGCTAGGGGATAATTATAAACCTGCTGTTCCTCCCACCATGCCATAAAGATATTGGCATATGAGGGCGCAAATTTGGTTCCCATAGCCGTACCATCCCCCGCAAACAAGAAATAAATATTATTTAAGATCAATTTGATGCCTTCCAAAATAAATTACTTTTTATTCTCACTCAATTCAGATTTATTCATCATCCACTCAATTGCCTTCAGGCCTAAAGAGTGGTTGATGACCATATATAAAGACTGCACATCTGCCGTCACCATTTTTGATTTCTCCATCCATTCTATTTCCTTAATCTTTCTCAGGACGTCTCCTGTGTCCTTCAAATAGGAGGGGATTTTTTTCATAAATGGTTGCAGATGTGAGTCTATCATCTGTGACAGGTTCGAGGTTTAAAGACTCTACACCTGCCACAATGGGTCTCCCCCGGGGATTCTGGGAATCCTTATGGACTGGGTAAGATATAAAAGGAAGGGATCTGGGCTTTTTTGATTAATAAGAAATCCTTTTCCTGGTCATTAATTGTGCCTTTTTGATGAAATTTTCCCACAAATGTCTCCAATAACTTCATAATTGAATTGGAGGGATCTGATTTTAGTCTAGCATACGTTTTCTCGTCCTTCAATTGTCTTATGCATTCTTGTATGTATTTTTCCTTATCCAATATAACGATCCCCCCTCCCTTATCGGGGGGTTTAATCACTATCTCCTCATTCTTGCTTAATGTATTCAGAGCCTCTCTTTCTTTTTTATTTAAGTTGTTAATCTTCCTATACTTCTTCTTTTTCTCTAAAGTTTTAATTTCTTCTCTCATTATTTGCTCAAGGGGACGGATGCTATAGGGGATGCGGTTATTGTGAGTGTGTCTATTGATTTTTTAATTTTGCCTTAATTTGTTATTGTGCATTAATTCCTCATTATGGATTAATTAATATGTTATTTATTCAACAGGATTATGTTGTTATGTCCTCCGTTGCTGAGTTAATCCATTAATTGTTTTTATGTCAGTGAATGAAGGATAACGTGACACTTTTTAAAGAAAAAAAAAAGTAAAATGTAATTATGTTACTGATGCTAACCATAATCCATATAAAGTGACTGAGAGAAAAATTTATGAAATAACCAAATTAAAGTGGAAATATGGTAGAGAAAATGCATAATGTCAGACTGGCCAACATTGGAGAAGACATAATTCTCCTCCCACACGCTGGTAGGTTAATGGACTGTTAACTAAATGAACCCTAGTGCGTTATTTTGCATTATTAATAATGGGCTATATTCAGACCTGTATTGCATATACGTCCGGTGTTTATCGAAATTGTATACTATGCATACGCAGTAATTTTTTAACGTAACTTACTAAGCGTAATCTAACGTAATCTATCTAATCTTACATACCGCATATACGCAATCTATGTACCGAAAAAATATATAAATTAAGTTAAATGCTTAAGCATTATAGACCAGATCCAGACCCTGCACGTTTTCCATACGTGCGGGGGTCTGTCTATTCACACGAAAGAGGGGGAGAAATTTCCTCATCATTCCCCTCTCTCGTTCATAACAAGTGGGACTTAAGCTGCTATAAGACAACCTTAAGTCACACATGTGGATCAACAGTCCGTCCGACCACTGATCCGCTTGTTTGAGTGGTGACTTTCACAATGCACTATTTACATGCTTCACCCACCCACCTTTGCAGATGGTGGGGAAAAAAGCCCCTTTGATCAAAAATGACGTAACAGCTGGAGCATGCCTTCAATAGGGTTTGTTAGGTGAGACCCGGGTTGATAAACTTGGGTCTGCACCTTTCACATTGCCACTTACCAGGGTCCAACATGGAAAAAAACCTTATTTTTTCACTTCTCTAAGTCCTGGGTAGTTAGACCTGTAACAAGAACCCCCATACTTTTCAGATCACCACCAAAACCTGGGTTTTTGGCCAAAAACCCAGGTTTTTAGTGGTAATCTGATAACCCTTTCACATTACCACCATTTCTCCCTTGAAAAACCCAGGTAGAAAAACCCGAGTTTTACAGAGGTGATGATGTTAAAACAGTATGAAAGGGGTATACATTTTAGATGAAGATAGGCAACAAACTGATTTTTTTGTATTGGGTGATTAAGATTTTATCCTTCTTCATACCATAATGACATTTTTTTCCCGAAAAACCTGGAATAAGATATGAAAATGTTAAATTATGTACTTTTGTATCACATCAGCCAAATATTGTGTCCTATTCCATATCTTTACAGGGATTTACATCACCAGATGGTTAAATGTCATAGAATAAAATATTACATATACAATTAAAATAGTAAAATCTTTGAAAATAATCTCTAAAAATAATATATCCATTTTAGGAATGTTATATTGTCAGGTTACCCATCTCTTTGTTTACCACCTATGAGCAAAACCAGTTATATGTAATTAAGGCCCACACAGGCTAGAACCATAACGCTACAAAGGAGCAGCAAATATTTACACAAACATGCTACAAGGACTATAGACATCCAGCATTTTTTACATGTTGTGTACAATAAGATCCCAGCTTCATCTTTATATTATGTATTGTTAGAATGTAAAAGCTTTCATGTAACAGTATAAGAAAATAACAATAGGTTTCGGGAATTGAATAGCTGGTTCCTGATCAGTGCACGCTACGCTCTATATGGAAGCGATTCTTGTACTATTTTGCTTTATCTAATATAAATAAAAATGTTTTCAACCATCTGCAATTGGATTCTATAATCTACTTCTTTTTCCATTAAACTACAACAATACATTTTGTTATCTTCTGTGTGCTGGGGTTAAATAATACACAATGAATAGTAAAATAACAATTATATCCATTATATAATTTGAAATACAATTCATCCTTAAATTTTTGTCCTTCAATTTTACACCCTTACCCCAAACCCCACTATAGGCTTCTTATATTAACTGTTCTATAGTAAATGTTTCCCAGTATAATGCTTAGGCCAAACTATATCTTCCCTCTTTCCTGCTCCAATCCCTTTCTTACTGATCTTTCCTGCCAGTAAGAGGACCTGGATGGAACCAAAGCAAGGAACTGACCCTTAAACATAGTTGAACTGATATAACACCCACGGGAGATTCTCACCAGCAATGGTCTCTGTGCATCATCCTCCTAGTACTACTTACTTGTATGAAGATAGTAATCTTAATACTTCAACACCAATAGTTTGGGGATTATTCTATAGCTCCTTTACATTGCTGCAGCATAGTCTTTCTGTCCTCAGTAATATCTCTGTGGGATTTCCTCATGTCTTCTGAGGAAGTCTCTGCTTTCCAGGAAAAATGGGTGTATTTCACAATATCCATCACAGAACATCTCTCTGAAGCATTTAGGGCCAATAACTTTACAAACATCTCTCTTGCTATGATTGAGAATGTCTTCCACTGATCCGGTGCTTGTGAAATGTCTTTTCTCACTTGCCACTCAGCAAACTCCCTGTAGATTTCATCTCCAGTCACTGCTCCTTGCCATGGAAAAGTTCCCATCAGAGAGGTGTACACCAGAACACCAAAAGCCCACACATCTAGGCTGGGGTGTAGTAACAACACCTCTCCCTTTTCTAGGCTGCAAAGCTCTGGTGCAGTGTATGGGATAAATGTTGACAAATGTGGTGCAAATGTTCCCTGGAGTCGAGTGAGACCAAAATCTGACAATTTTATCATGTGACATTCAGGGTCCATCAGTAGAATGTTGTCCAGCTTGATGTCCCGAAGAACCATTCCTCTAGTGTGCATAAAGTCCAGAGCACTAGCAATCTGAAGACTACAACGCTTCACTATATCTTCATGTAAACCAATCTTTAGGGAAAAAAAGTATAATGATCATAGACTATTATATAAAGAAATAAAGTAAATGTAATGTCACATTCAATGGTGGCTCCTAATATTAAATTACCTTAGGTTTAATAATGGACTGCAGAGTTCCTGCTGTCGCCACCTCCTGGGCAAACACAAAATCACTGCTGGTATGGAAAGAAATCTCATGTGTAGTGATGATGTTGGGGTGACAGCTGAGGATGAGAGAGGTGCTATATTCCATCAGGAAGCTGTCTTTCAGGGTCCTCTCTTTTGTCAGCATTTTTAAAGCTACAAAATCACCTACAACATAGAAGCAAAGGATAAGAATGTGTTATGTTTTATTGTAATTGAGCAAAGTCAGAGAAAATTCCCTGATAAATATGTAGTACATCAGATTTCTGCACACATTATTTTTTTAAAAAAAAAATGCACATTTCTCTAAACTATTTGTAAATAATTATTAAAAAAATTAATCTACACGAAAAGCCTGAAAAGTGTGTTACATTTATTTTAATGTTACAAAACTTATAGTTAAAATTGTAAATTTAGATACATTAAATATAGATACATTAAATCTATTAATTAGACATATTAAAGGTCTTTATCGTTTACCTGAATTCCTGTATTTGGCAAGTAAGACTTTTCCATAAGAGCCCATTCCAAGTTCTTCCATGAGGTCAAAGTGATCGGCCACCTCCATCAGCCTTAGCTCCTCTGAGGTCTAAGAGATGAGGTGAAGAAGGTGTTTGGCCATATTCTTGGTCACTTCCTGGATGTTGGTGGCCATTTTGACACTGAGACATCATATATACTTTTAAAGTTATTTTTTAGGATTTAGGAGAGAAGCATTTTAGATACATATCATATTGTATATTTTATTGTAACATCCTTGCTAATTTTTCCTTTTTTAAAAAAAAGTTAATTTGTAACTTTCATAAGTTCTACTTTAATTGTAAAACTTTCTTTTTCATTTTTCCTCTTTTCTTATATAAGAGACCGCATATACGCAATCTACATATCGAAATGATACACAGATTACATACAATAGATAATACGCATGCACAGTAGCTATTGTTCATTGAATTACGGCCGTCTATGGAAGACAAATGTAGTTCTGGGTCTACCCCACAGTAAGGAGATGTATATTTTAATCAGTATATGCTACTTTTCTAAATATTTAGTTTTGTTTTAACATTTAAATTGAAATGAGAAAAAGAAGAAACAGTAACAAGAATAAAATCTCTGTGTTATACTAAAAAACTGATTTTAGTATATAGTAAATCGTTAATAACAATATAGTGATCCTGGAATATGAGATTTAGAGAATTGTGGAAAATGTATTCACAGTTTTTCTAAATGATTTTCAGATCTGGATTTGAGATATTTACCCTCCTGTAACTTGTGTCTACATTTATATAATTGTCTGATTTGTTATTTTGTTAGAATATTGCATGACATCTAACTGACTTAATGTACAATATGTATATTTACTCATCTGATCGCTTATTAAATACCTTTAGTTATGAAGAAT
>WWET01006858.1:36306-54864 GCA_011038615.1 Limnodynastes dumerilii | reverse complement strand
AAGCGACGGACGGGACTACACGACAAGGAGGCAGCAACGTCCAGGAGGACTTTAACAACCAAGCCAAGTACAACGAGAACTTTAGGTGCCGTCTGCTTAACGGCCCTTCAGGTACCGCGTTTACTCACCTCTGTTATTATAGCGGTGGGATTTTTATTTCTTCCACGCCACTCTCTTGATACAAACTGTTTATCTGAACAAGGAATAGCTACTATAACATCTACCAGCCTACCTTTTAAGGACATTAACAGTTACTGTTGCAAGTTGTGACATATACTTTTCTTTTCTTTTGGCAACTTAATAGCCGAATCCTTTGATCATTACTATTGTGTCTCCTATTGTTGATATACGGTTTTGGTATATACATGAGCTCATGTACACCCTATTTTTATTTTTATTGTAATATTCTTTCCCCTGCATATTAGTGCAATTATCATATGTTCGAGCGATTGCAAAAATTGCATATATTTGTCTTTTGATAACAATAAATCTTTGTGGAAATATTTTACCCTATCTGAAGCGCCAATATACTCCATCTTTTCCTACACTAGTCTATATATTGGGATACTGGGAATCCCTAAGGAGCATAGGCAGCATCAGGAATACCAGGGTATAAGTAGCGCCAGGTCTCACACAAACCTACAAATTATAAACGCATACACTCACATGCACAGTACAGTCCATACATACACATACACACATTGCAACCCAGATATACACACACACACACACTTGTACCTGTTAGATCCTGCAGTTAGCAGCCCCGCAGAGTCAGGAAAGAAGGACTCCTCATCCAGTTACCAGGAGGCTGCCTTTGCCCCACTCAGCAACAGGCAGCCTTGCAATTGGCTGCCTGTTGCTCTGTAGCTGGGACCGCCCCCTGGCAACTGTAAGACGAGCTCTCCTATACTGTCTCATGGCTGCAGCCTTCAGTTGCCGAACGTTCAGCAGCTGCTGTGTCTAATTCAGTGGCACAATTCAGATCCTGTACTGCGGAGGCCTCTCAGGGGAAGTGTGTTACTGAGAGAGGCCTCTGCAGTACAGGACCTGCACTGAGCCAATGACTGGGACGCAGCAACTCTGATCTGCTAAGATTTAAAAAAAAACATGCTGTGCTGATGAGGCGGCCTACGTGTGGCCTCATCAGGGTACCGGCCTACCGGGAAACTTCCCGGTAAGGCCTATTGC
Organism: Limnodynastes dumerilii; assembly: GCA_011038615.1. Lineage (NCBI taxonomy): Eukaryota > Metazoa > Chordata > Amphibia > Anura > Limnodynastidae > Limnodynastes > Limnodynastes dumerilii. The sequence continues at coordinate 53,676 of WWET01006858.1, read as the reverse complement.
CAATCCGCCCCTGGGTACTGCCATACTAAACCCAGTAATAGATGCTGTGCTGCCTAGGCAAGTCTCTCTCTTGTCTCTTCTCTCTCTCTCTCTCTCAGCTCCTCTGCAACTCCTTTGCTCACATGCTCTCCTCTCAACCTCTCCCCCAGACTGCAGCACTCACTTCTGCTCTGGGAACTCCTCCCAGCCCAAGAGCACTGTTGGGGTGGAGTTCTGTCTCACGCATTGTGGCCGTAACAAGTCCTGGCAAGATAAGACTAAGATTTTCTTAGTTATGGCCATCAACCTCAACAACTGATTCAGAAGAGAACAGAGAACTGTAAATGGATTTTTTACTAATGGTTTTAGAAATGGTATATAAAAAACAGGATGCACTGTCATGGAATCAGGAAAAACAAACTGATAAGCTACTGGGCTAATTTGTGAAAAGGATTTTGTAAGGACTAATAAACTTGCAATTCATCTTGGGCAACAGAATCGCTATCCTTAAATGTTAGGCTGACTACCAGACATTATTACCAATTATTACCAATAGAAAAAGTTTGAAAGGGAGCAACATGTGGGTGATATGTTTCAGGACATTTCTCAGCTTAAAAAATGCACTGATATCCTAAACAAAGAGCAAAATCAGATCTGGAACAAGCTGGATGACCTGGAGAACCGGTCCTGCCGCAACAACCTGCGAGTGTTTGGGCTACCCGAGGCTCTAAAAGGTCCTGACCTATTCCGCTTTCTTTCAGATACTTTACCTGTGCTATTGAATACTGAGCAAGAGTGCGCTGGAATTATTATTGAGAGGGCACATCGGCTGGGACCACCCAGGGATTCCATTAATTCTAAACCACGTCCGGTGATATTCAAGTGCCTCAATTATTTACACAAAGTTGCGCTCTGGAATGCGAGCAAACGTAAGAATGAAATTGCGTGGGAAGGCTGTAGAATTCGCTTATTCTAAGATTACTCCATGGAGGTGGCGAGGGCGCACAAGAAGTTTTCTCCAATCTGCACTGGATTAGTAAAGGCAGGAAGAAAATTTGCCTTGATTTATCCTGCACGCCTCAGAATTTTCTTTGGTAAGGAGTATAAAGACTTTCTTTCAACTAAGGATGCCTACGATTTCCTGGAGGGGGAAAGAAATGTTCCTGATCCGTCTGGGGAAGCGTCAAAGAGATGAGACTGAAAGATGTTCTGTGTCATCTCCAACTTGGACTTGGATCTTTGCTTCAGGACATTTGAGTTTTTTACGTCTCCAGATCAGTTGGCAGAAAAAGTTGTCTGCTCTTCTTCGCTGAGCCTCCGGACTTTTCCTTCTCCGGTGCTGAACTTTTTGTGGAGTGGGACATAAGGCGTGAGCACCTACCGCAAGTATTGATAGTATTCAGTGCTGTTCTAACTTTCTCCCGGAAGGACGAGGTTCTCGTTTGATGGAGAAAGGGGGACATTCTCCTGTCTCTTGGTTATTTTTAGTTGTTAAGTTTACATTTTTAAGCTGGCATTGTTATGTTTTAATCAGGTATAGTCTCTGGTCTAATTTGTATTCTACTATTGCACTTTCCCTCATGGCTAAGTATTACATTTGTGCATTTTTTTAAAGCAGCATTCCATTACTTTGTGGATATGATATATTTTTCTCTTTTTTGCAAAAACAACTTACTATAAACGCCCAATCAGTTTATCCCTTTTTGTTTTTATGTAACCACTAATGGTTGACATTAAAGTAGGAACATGGAACGTCGGAGGGATTAACTCCCCTATTAAAAGAAACGTCTCTTTGTTTATATCAAGAAATTAAACTTAGATATTGTATTATTGCAAGAGATGCACTTAGTAGAGAAGGAGTTACTAAAGCTCAACTGTGGTGTATATAAATTAGAATCAGCAGCCCCTTATAACTCGAAATCAAGAGGTGTCGCAGTTCTAGTAAATAGGAAGGTTATTTATGAGTTACATGGTCAACAGATTGATAATGAAGGAAGGTATTTGATTCTTGATGTGTCCTTGAATATGTCTCGTTATACTATTTGCAATATATATGCCCCAAATGCTTATAGTAAGGCTTTTTTTCAAAATTTGTTATCACTTCTTTATGTTCATATTGACTCTACTGTGATTGTGGGTGGGGATTTTAATTTAATAGCTTCCCCTAAACTTGACAGATAAAAAGGTGTGAAAAGCTCTTGCAAATTGCCTAAATTAGGTATCTCAGAGTTTGCTAGTAAATTGCGTCTTGTAGATATATGGAGAATGAGGCATCCAGGTTCCAGAGAGTATACTTGCCTTTACGCAGCCTATCACACGCTGTCCAGATTGGACTATTTGTTGGTTTCGGAGTCCTTGTTACCGCAGATACAAAAAACAGAGATAGAACCTATACTAATCTCTGACCATGCAGTGACGTTGATGCAAGTAGCAACAAATAAACCTAAATCATTATATAATCAATGGAAATTTCCTACTTATTTGGTAAATAACGTAAAGTTTCGTAACATGCTCAAAGCTACCTGGGCTTCATTTAGGTGCTCAAACCAAGTGCATATAGCAGACCCACAATTATACTGGCAAACATTTAAAACTGTAGCTAGAGGGGCTATTATATCCTTTGTGTCCACATATAAAAAAGAAGTATCAGCAGAATTTCTGTAGACTCAAATGGCACTCACCGCTGCATATCATACTTATATAGCGAACCCTACACCAGCACATCTCTATCAGTACAACATTAAAAAAATACAATTAGAAGGGGTGTTAGGAAAGTTGGGAGATAGAAGTGCAGCCCAGAGAAGATTTAAATTTTATAAGGGAGGCAATAAGTCAGGTAGACTACTATCAAACCTACTACAGGGTGATCGCAAACCTACTTTTATAGCAGCAGTAAAAGATAGCAGTGGAACTTTGCGGCATGACAGCCGAGAGATAATAAATGTCTTTAAACACTTTTACGAGGGCTTATATACTCAGGGCCCACTTAACCTGGAGAATAGGCAAAATTTCTTGGATAATATTACCTTACCCCAAATTGCAGAAAATCAAGCGCAAGCTCTTCTAGCCCCTATCACTCTCTTAGAGGTACAGAAGGCGAATAAATTATTAAAGCCTCAAAAGGCTCCAGGCCCAGATGGGTATGGAAGTGAATTTTTTTAAATACTGGCTCCAGAAATTGGAGAGACATTATTAGATTTTTTAAACTCCATTCTACAGGAGAGAACTGTTAAACGTTATTTCAATGCGGCAGTCATAAAAGTTTTGCCAAAACCAGGGAGAGCATTAGACCTACCATCTTCCTATAGACCCATCTCTGTGTTAAATACTGACTACAAGATCTTTACAAAAATTATGGCGGATAGACTTAAAACAATTTTACCAGACATAATTCATGTAGATCAGACAGGGTTTATATGGGGAAGGCACTCGGTGGTTAATATTCGGAAGGTTTTGACGGTGCACTGAGCGGTCCGGGGAGCTGGACCCTGCAATGGTCCTATCATTAGACGCTGAAAAAGCCTTTGATATGGTTACCTGGGACCATCTGGTGGGGTCGTTGCGTGGGTTTGGCTTCCCGGAAGAATTTGGACTATTGCTCCAAGCATTGTATATAAACCCTTATTCATGTGTTATGGCAAATGGAATTGTCTCAGATTCATTTTTTATCCAAAAAGGAACACGCCAGGGGTGCCCATTATCCCCTCTATTGTTTGCAATAGCAATAGAGCCGTTAGCGGTTGCTTTGAGAAATTTGCCAACTTATAAAGGGATAACAATTTACAATATGGAACTTAAACTTGCCATGTTTGCTGACGACTTGTTATTATTTATGTCGCAGCTGCATGAATCCATTCCAGCAGTCTTATCTCTTATTGACTTATTTGGATCTTTCTCAGGGTTTAAGGTAAACTTTGTCAAGTCTGAAGCCATGTTACTGACAGACCCAGTTTCACAAGACGTCAAGGAACTAATCACTAGTAACTTTAGATTGACACATACCCAATTCCGGTATTTGGGAATACAAATTACCCCTACGACATATGCATTATATAAGGCCAATTACCAAGCTATACTTGAGTCCATTACACATACGTTACAACATTGGATGAACTTACCTTTGTCCATGATGGGTAGGATCGCAGTTGTCAAGGGGGTACTTTTCCCAAAGTTATCCTACCTTATACAAATGCTCCCTGTGTCACCAAGCATCAGAGATATAAAGAATTGTACTAAACTATTTTCCAAATTTATTTGGCATAACAAAAAGCCAAGAGTGGCAAGAGTTCGGTTGCAGTTGCCGAGAAAGGAGGGAGGTCTTGGATATCTGGACATTCGTAAATTTATTTATGGAGCACACTTCCGTTATTTGTCTGACTGGCTGCTTAATAAAAGAGTTTACACTAACCTCGAATTAGAGCAAGCCATGGCAGCGCCTTTCTCCCTAGGGGCCTTATTACACCTCCCTAAGAAAGAAATCCCAGATGAGATTTTAAATAATATTTTATTCCATGACTCACATGAGGCATGGATAGGTATCCATAAAACTATTAAAAGCGATCCCTTAAACACCAGGTACAATACTTTATGGGGCAACCCAGCTTTTATACCCAGTATGCAAAATGCCCTTTTTGAAACTTGGAAAGGCAAGGGCATCCGAGCAATTTGTGATGTCTTTGACCCTGGGGGTCAGTTGTACACTTTCGATGCCCTTAAGGAAAAATTTAGTCTATCCAACAGACATTTTTTTATGTATTTACAAGTACGTCACTTTGCTCAAACCGTTGTAACACATTTGCCCCAGGAGACCAGCCCAGTCGAAAAATTATTAGCCTATCTTAAGTCTCATCCCTTTCACATCAGGTATTTGTCTGAGATACTCCAGGAGGATGTTACCAAAGCATGGAGTGTTCCTATGAATGCGTGGAAAAGAGACGTCCCAGATCTTGAACTGCTGGAAGAGCCTTTCAAGCACTTTGAAACAGTTATGAGGGCCTTAACATCCTCGCAGTTACAGGAAATACATTTTAAAATTTTAAATAGAGCGTATATTTCCCAAGCCCAGCGTAAATATATGGCAGCAGATGAAACGGGGCAATGTCTAAAATGCCGTGCAGTTCAGGCCAACTTTTTCCATAATGTTTGGGAATGCGGGAAAATCCGCAAATTCTGGGATAAAGTTCTTCTATATATCAACTCTTTGTTTGGGCAGCAATTGCCTAAGAGCTCATTAGCTCTTTTATGGGCAAATTTCAAAGATTGGCTACCCAACCCAATAATTAAGGCTGGTATTCCTCTACTATCTGTCATTGTTACAGTGGCTAAAAGAATTATTTTGAAAAATTGGACCAAAAAGTCCCCCCCTTTTCTGAATGAGGTTAAAGATGCTTTGTTGGAACTGGTCTATCTGGATAGAAAAGCCACTTTACCTGACATAGAAGTAGGAGTGCAAAAATTTTACAACAAATGGGGCACATTCATTGAGTCTCTTCCAGATGAACAAACTAAACATATCATGAATCCCTTTGAATCAACAAAATGGTCCCTTATGAGAAATATATATATATATATATATATACAAATGTAAGGAGAGCGCGCACCAATACCACTAAACAATGCACATAGTTTTTCAGGGCTTAAGTGCCCACAATAGGGGAGTATTTAAAGCTACTGGGTATTAACCCTTCGAGTACCGATCAGGTATTATGCAACTATAAAATACAGTGCCCATGAACAAATTAAATCAATTTAGATAAGTTATACTTTCATTGAACATCCCTATATAAAATTAAATATATTAAAATCTACATCATATATGCAGCATACAAAATATTAATTAAAAACTAAAAACTAAAGTGCATATGCCAAAAGAGGGATACATACAAAATAAACCGATATAAGATCATGAGTAGATAACTAAAAGTGCGGACATATATTACAAACATTGCATACACAATTATATATATATATATATTTACTGTGGAAGAGACCATAGGTATTGTCCTTTCATATTTTATATAACAATAGCAATACATGAAAATACATTTGACAAATGTCACGAAGTTGAGGGTGGGATGCTAGACAATATATGGTACCATGTACCAACCAACGTCAATCTTGTGAGCTGTGAGGTGGTCCAATTAGACTAGGAATGACTGGAAATGAATGTTATTACTTGATTTTAGCAATTTTTTTTTAGCAAATTTAAATAAAATAAGTATCCAAAACCAAAACAAGGATCCAAAACCAAAACATTAATTTTTTTTTACAAAACCAAAACACGACAAAAATTTAGAACCAAAACCAAAACACAGGGCTTGGCGCTCATCTCTAACTATAACTGGCAGTGAGCTGCAAGATACTTAAGGAACACATACATATCAGGGAACAAACCTCTTGGTCACATTCTAGAACTGCTAAAAGACATACAAAACCAGGTATGCTGTATTTGCGCCCAGTAAAACTCTCAGCATCCCAGCTGCTGGGCAACAGCCAGGACTGAGTTAGCCAATAGAAGGAAATCCTGGCTGCATAGCAACCAGCAAAACAGAGCTGCTGTGCTAAGTGCGATGAGTGTTAACAAGGTGTAGGAGCAGGATAAATCAATATAGGAATTGATGCAAATTTGTTTTTTAAACTGGAAAAAGCATTGTCAGCAGCAGGTGAACACTGAAAAGAAAAACCCTTTTTTGTAAGTTAAGTAACTGGGACAGAGATGGCAGAAAACATCTTTATAAGACATTGATTATATTTAGCAAATCCTATAAATTGTTGTACAAGGCACTGACCTTGCAAGAATCCGTTCACAGTCCATAAAGGTAATATAATGTAGTCCAAGAGCCTAATCTGGATACAATGAAATTCACATTTCTCTAACTAAGCTTGTTTGTAGGAGGAAGTAGCAGAAAAATACAAACCCAATTTTCATGTTCTTGTAAAGACCCTCTTGTAAGGACCCCAAAACAAAAGGATATTATCCAAATATAGAGGAATGCATAAGGCCATCAAATCCCAGCAGACATCACTGATATGTTGTAAAGAAATTTTTTTCCCGAAAAACTGTTTTCCACTAATCTTCATGTTAAAAACATATTAAATTGTAAACTCCACTTAAATCAAGTAAAGTAAATAATTGCTTTCTGTACTCTTTCAAATGATTGTTTTTATAACAATTCTATTCAGTTCTCTATAGTCAGCACATGGAAGTAAATGAACATCTTTACTTGTACCAAAAAAAAAAAAATCGGTGCTCATGCCAGGGATGTTGATGGATGAATAAGTCCTTTAACCATGTTTTCCTCCAGGCATATCTTTAGGTGCAGCCGATGCCCAAATTCGATCAAAAGAAATAAGAGTACAAGATAGTGGTTCAGTGGGACAGTTATCTGATCGATGTGGGGTGTAGTCTTTCAGTGTTTTATTTATCACAAATATTGAACAAGTAACAGTTCATTAACAACAGAGGGAGATAACGAGTTACAATTCTTTCTGTATGTTAAGAGGTAATGGAAAATGTAGGGTTTCAGACTCTCAAGTAATCCCTGGATTATTGATGGTGAACCAAGGAAGGAATATTATGGGATTGGGTTTGATTACCAGAGACATAAGTTCTGTCTCATATGTTATGTGATTAGAATTTAGAGGAAACCCATCAACCCATCAAAACAGGCATCTTTGTTTCTTGAAATGCTATATAGTATTTAGCAAAATTGATAGCAAACTTACTCTCTATAGGACATTGGAGATTAATACATATCTATCACACAATGGATCAGCTAGGTTGTATGGTAAAAGTGCTCAGTGCTCTGTATGATCCGGTTACACAAAATTTTTAGTAGCAGAACTAAGGGGAATCAAGATTGTGTTAATCATAAAAGTGTAAATACCTTTGTTGAAGAGAAAAAGTTTTTTTTAAAATATTAGTTACTTCATTAAATCCAGGTGAGTGACAGTTGGAAGCTCAAGAGTGGGGTATTTTGTACCTAATAGAATGGGTCATGATGAAGGGTATGTGAATAGTGTAGCGTAAGCTTCTCCGAAGAGGTGAGTTTTATTTAACACATATATCTATGGCATTTTTTTTTTACTATGGCGGAACATATGGATTCACAATTAACAATAATAGTTTAGATAAGTTTCGTGTGATAATCACATGACACAATGCTTGCATGCCTTTTGCCTGCACGCAGACTATTTAAATGACACGTTTCAAGCTATGTACAGCCGTTCTCTTGGGTTCAGTACAAACATATATACTTTATTTCTTATATATTCAAACCAGTTAACTTTGCAGGGCTGCATTCCCATGGAGGGAGGGATGGGGGGCTATTGGGACTTTGTCCCAGGCCCAGTGAGAAAGAGAGCCTTCCGATACTTACCTTATCTCACCAGCAGATAGCAGCGGTATCCTACCACCGATACTTGTTGCTGGAGTACTGTAGCAGGCAGCAGAACAGCGAGCCAATGCACAGGTAAGTAGTTGTGTAAAGGCAGAGGTGATGTCACATAGGGAGCGGGGCATTTTAACCCATGTCCCGCACCTCAAAACTCTTGGTGGTGGCCCTGTATCATTGGTAAAATGGGTGATTCAGATGGAGAAACAGCAGGCTGTAACTGGCTTTCCTCCTTCTCCAATCATCACCAGCCCAACTTTGGCCACGCTGGTGATGTTTGTAATGGACAAATTCTAGCAATCCAGTAGGCCACATTCAGATGCAGCCAAATTGCTATAACCCCCATCAAAAGGACCAAGCATAAAGTCAGAAAAAGGTATGCGGATGATACTGTTATATATGTTTAATCTCAATCTCATTAAATTATTTTTATTTTTAGGTTTGTGTGAATACTGGAACTTCAAATGTTGCCTCAAAGATAAGCTCCGGGACACCGGTGGGGATCCTGCGGATGATTCACATCCTGTGGAGAGGTTGGCTCTCCCAGTGATTGATTCACATGAGGTCCATAGGTTTCGGAGACATGGACAGTGAGATCCCTTGGCAGCCTGACAGTGAACTGAAGCTTAGCAGAGGTAAAAGCAAAAAGATTGTTTTAGAAATCTTAAAATGCTTGTTAAAATGAAAGCATTTGTTAGGCACATCACAAACTGCATTGTAAGCCCAGGACATCTACAAATGTGCTAATACTTTCTCTCACTTATTGGGTATTGCTGCAGTCTTCACTTTTAAATATATTTATGTATTTCATATCTGTGATTAAGTAATGTTAATGTTTTGTAATGTCTTATATATTCTGCAATTAGTTATGAGTTATTGGATGAATAAACTATTTCTTTCCAACATACTTTTATACTTCTATTTCTATTTCTACTATATTCTTCTATTTATACTTCTGCTTCTATTTCTCATGTCCAAATGACCCCTACCTTTACATTGAAACACATAATCTATATTCCAGCACATGGTGTGAAAATAACATGTAAAAGGTGTTGTTTTTGTAAAAAAAAAAATATATCATTTGAATGTTGACATTTTTCATTTTTCATTTTTCATTTTGTTTGTTTTCTTTTTAGACACTGCGGGCCGTATTCAGAGCTCCAGCCGCAATGCAATTGAAACCGGAGTTCTGCGAAAAGTGCTACTGCACATGCGCAGTCATTTTGGAATGTAATCTACGTTACTTCTTGCAACGTAGATTGCGTACACGTGGTCTTTAAAACTGCGTGTACGCAATCTACATTGCAAGAAGTAATGTAGATTACGTTCCAAAATTACTGCGCATGCGCAGTAGCACTTTTTGCAGAACTCCGACCTCAATTGCATTGCGGCCGGAGCTCTGAATCCGGCCCTGCTTCTCAAACTGAGAAAGAGGGCGCTGACGTTGAGGACCACTGGCAATGCCTTCAGGGTTCTCCTCATTCTGACAATCCTCCTGTATTACACACCTTTCTTGCATGGAAAAGGGAGGTATGGGAGCAAACACTCAACAATCAAACATCCGAGAGATGCTGAAAGTCCACTTAACTTGTCAGGGAGAGCATAACACCTGCATTTGCTCAATCTTAGACCATATAGCTACTAGCCAGGAGCACCTGAGGAGTGAGGAGTGTCTAGCTAGTAGCCATAACTGCATAGCTACTATCAGACTGTCAGGGTTCCTTCACCACTGTCCATCACCATTAGGCCACAGCAACAGATCCAGAATCCTACTTCATCAGTGGAATGTACCTCAATATTACAATTACCCCCAGTGTATGATCTCTCACAAATGGACACCAACTCACCCCACCCCAGGCACTATTGATAGTGATTACTTGGATTCTATAAGCCTCCCATCAGATCCTCTTCTTCTGCCATTTCCAACTACACATCCCCTAAAGCACTTATACCCACTGCGAATTTATTCCGCTTCCACAACCACTGCATGTCCATCACCCACCACCACCAACGTCCGAGAGAATGGCTACAAGGAGTCAAGCAAAAACAAGTTCTCCTAATTCTCCATATAAAAAAACAAGGAAAAAATAGGTGTACATTAAAAGCCTATATGTATTTAAAATGGATGTAAAATATTTACATATTAACATTTCAGAAAACATTTAAAATACTTACATAAGAAATATCTGTCCACAACTCTTGATTTTATTTAGGAAGCTTCCTGGGCTTGTTGCCTGTGTTTGAGTCCTCTTCGGTGCAATCTGGACATCCTTGTGTAATGACGCACCACTTCTCAGAACAATATTATGACATACTGCGCACAGAGCAACAATTCGGCTTACATACATGAGAGCTCCACCAGGGTAGTCTTGGCACTGAAAATGAGATTTTAATATGCCAAAACAGCACTCGATGGTTGCCCTGGTGAAAAAAAACTCAGCTGGCTGCAGACATTAGAAATGTGCACTGTGTGACTCGCTCACACTGCCCGAGGTCTGCTGAATATGGAACTACTGTGCAAGTGCAACAGCTTCATCAGCCTTTATCTGACAGGTAAGTGAGTTTGCTCTGCTTTACATTCTCTTTATTTTGTGTGCCCTGGCACAATATATAAAGTTATTGCCCTGCTTAGAATTTTGATGGCAGATAAGAACCACTTGACCCACGTAATCTGCTATCCACCATCCTCCTTCTCTCGAACCCAAAGAGAACACTTGTCACTCACATCAATCCCCTCCTTCCTGTAACCAAATTCCTTACCACACACACACCCTTGCCCCATTGGAGCTACATTCTAAGTTCCCTAACACATTCATACATACATATGTACATACATACATACATACATACATACATATGATCACGGGTTAATTTAGTCAACAGCCAATTAACCTACCAACATGTTTTTGAAGTGTGGTAACAAACCGGAGCACCTGGAGGAAACCCACACAGACATGGGAAGAACATACGAACTCCACACAGAGAAGGCCTAGTCCACAAATCAAACTTATGACCTCAGCACTGTGAGACCAAAAAGCCACCACACTGCTGCATTGTTTCTAAAATATACACAAATTTTACCCAAGACTTAATGTACTCTCCTATTCTCTACTTTTACATCTAATAGGTGACTAGTGCAAATGTTTTACATGTTCATTGATTCCAAATTTATAAACACGTAAATGCAATGAAGTGTTGCCCATATTGGTCTGCTACACAAACATAGTGACATGTATTGTATTGTATGATATTATACCTTATATTGCTATTAAGAAACTTTTGCTCTCCAGTGGTTTCTTGGTTTGGGGTCAATCCTTCAAGTGGGAAGTAGTAAATGTAACAATTCATATTTGCCATGTATCTGGTTGCAATGCTTTTGCAAGAATTGGTAATGATTTTAGAGGTTAAAAGAGAATTCCATTAAGGAGTATATTTGGCTTTGAATATAATTTTTATTAAAGACAAAAATATATTATTTTGCACAATTTAAATACTTTAAATAGTTAATTAAAACCTCTGTGGCTTTAGGGCTATTTTACATTTTAAAGCAGTATTATGCGAATGTTTACTTTTCTACTTTATAAGACAAGAGTTAAAAATCTGAAGAAAGAAGACACCAGCCTATGTAAAGGATGTTCAAGTAATTATATAAATTAGAGCAGCTAATCAGCTGTAATTATTTAAATGTAAATACTATTGTACAAAGACAAGTACAGTAATTTGGACAGATCTGAAGCCATCAAATTACACAGCCCACACCTGGAATATTTGAATTAAATTTTAAAGATTGCTGATGAGAGCTTGTTCGTGTCTGTCCTGGGAGAGAAACCATGGTGGTTTCTGAAGATAATTTCAGCACTTTATTAGAAAGTAATTACAGAGCCAATAAGTCATTTATTAATTTACTTAATCTAATTTCTTGATTAGGGAGAATTGCTCCATTAACATCAACAAATCAAGCTTTATTAGAAGGAATCCATGCTATATTCACTGATTTCAAATATTTATGAACGGAGCAGTTGACTAACTCATAGTAATGGAATATTCATAATTGCTGAACATACAAAAGTAAGGAAAGGGTAAATTTAACATGTTTGTCAAGTGCTTTTATAAGCAATCTATTTTTATAAAAAAAAAATTGAAATTTTGAGAAAAAAGAGTTCATTTGGAAAAGGGAAATGCAAATCTCCAAAGAGCATAGCCCAGATGATAACTATAGGTATGAGAAGTATGATTCTTAAGTTGTAAGTGCTCACAAGTGTTTGACATTATGATGGGCTGTTCCTTTAGACATCAGGTACAATTTTACAGAATAAATGTAGTGCATAATAGCTGATAGTGACATGGTAGGAGGCAACATACTGCCAAAGCAGACCCTCCAAAATGACCCATTCCATTAGGTACAATTTAATCCGATCCTGAGTTTAAATGCTTACATGGTTTAAATGGTTTAAAAAGAACCAAGGACCTCATAGGGCTGAAGGGACAAAAACAGTAAGCAGGGACTCAGGATACATCAGAAGGCCAGGGGTAAATGGTAAGTATGTTTAGATGTTTAGTGTTGCAGGATAGGCTAGGATGAGGTAAGCAAGGGGTTTAGGGTAGGGGTATATAGGTAGGGGGTGGGTCTTTATAGCAGTCTCTTTAGATAGATTCTTGGGGAAGGCTGAGTATACTGCTGATTTGTGAGCATTTGTATATTGCTTGTCTTTTTTATCTGTCTGGTTTTTTTTCTGCTCCTTTCTTTGTCTTTTCTCTCTTTATATTTTCTGTATCTATTAGCTCTCTGTCTTAGGTTTTAGTCTCCCATCGCACACCTTGTCCCCTTACTTTACCTTCTTTCTTTCCATTCCTCTTCCCCATCCTCCTTACCTTTCACTATCTGAAGCACTGCTGCTTCCAAAGATATCCCGTCCGGTCCGGAGCAAGGAGGCCCCAATTAGGTGCAGGGAGGCTGCGGGCAGTAGCGAGGAGCCGCGTGCTTTCGGTTGCCTGCCGGAAGTCTAGTGACGTCACGGGGGCTGCCGTAGCGCGCGGCACTCGGTGAGGAGAGGCAGCTAAGGAGCAAAGGCCTGAAATACAGGTAAGCAGCCCAGCCCAGGCCTTTGCTTCCTCTTTGAGCCATAGGCCCTCTTCCTCTGGGGGGTCTGATTATGTTCCCCCATCACAGCAAAGCGGGGGACGCAAGGGGCGGCTATCAGCGCGCATTACTATGCCTCCTGGCGCTGGGACCGGAGCTGGGGCATCACATGAAGCAGGTGGCAGGATTCAACCAGGTGAGACACACAGTATGGCTGGGTCAGGGAGGAGCTCCAGGGGTTTAAGTGCGCTGCAGGGGCAGTCCAGGCCTTCATTCTCCATTTCCTCTTGCCCCTCCTCCGCATCAGCCCTGATGAGGCGTTCTGAACATTCTGGGCAATCTCATGGGATTTCTGAGGCTGGGCAGGGGATGAGCACTGGGGTTATGGCGAGCAGTCAGGGTCCGCAGTGGATGTTTCCCACGCAGGGATGGCCTTTTCATACAGGATCCCTTCCCCTTTGCTATTGTACCCCTGATGTCTAGTATACCTGGCGCTGGTCAGAATGTCAACTTGCCGGGGGGCGGGGGGTGGCTGGAGTTAGCGTGAGTCAGGCTGCAGTTAGTTTAACAGGACATAGCCAGGCGGCGGCCACAGGAAGCGCAGGTCAGGGCCCATCAGTTTCTGGACAGGCGATTAACATTCTCTTCCACCAGAATCATCAGCAGCTGTGGAGACTTCAAACGCATCCCAGCCGCAAGCGGATACCAACCTCCCTGGAACATCTGGCATATCTGCAGGTGAAGCCGTCCAGACGGGTGAGCCAGTACTGGTTTCCGGTGCAGAGCAGTCCCCTTCTGTATCTGATGGGCTTTCATCTGTGGGTTCTACCGACTCGCGTATCAAGCCCAACAAAGTTATGAAACTGCTGCGCAAATCCCTGGGTGGGTGGGTTTCCAAGGGTAAGAAGGTAGCGGACGATGCGTGGAGCAGGAAAGTAGCTAGGCCTAGGATCCCCTCAATGGTATGTGAAAATACCACAATATTTTGGGAAATTAGAGAATCTGTGAAAGACAGGATTAAGAAAGGGAAATATGTTGAGATGTTTGCATTCACAGAGGAGGTGAAGAAAGGTTTAGATGCAGCCTTGGCTAAAGGTGGGATAGGGGAGGAGGCCTACAAGACCTACCAAAAGTGGTTTGAGGGTTTTTGTGTGTTTGCTGCCAGTTATTTAGAGTTTCAACAGGGGGAATTAGGAACGATTTGGTGTTACGCACACCTCATTCAAGACATGAATTATAATTGTAGGGGACCATCTGGAGGGCTTATGATGAGGGCTTCCGTAAGAAGCAGGAGGGTAGACAGTGCATAGATTTCGGTATCAAAGATATTGAGATTTGGACTAGAGCCAACCATTCGGTAAAGTGGACTGTTGAACCGCAGCCCTTTCGGAGACAGCCCCTACGATTTAAAAATGTTTTTCCCTCGCAGGTAGAAGAAGGTGCTTCACATTTAATAAGACGCATTGCACCAGGGGGGTTACATGCAGATTCCGACACTCATGTATGCGATGCGCTGGCAACCACCCCGTTAAAGATTGCAGTCAGCAGGTCACAGGAATTGGACGGGGTCAGTCAGCGCCAAAGGGGGGCTCCTCAAGGGCTACTCCCCAGTTAAATTAGATGAGATGTTATCATGGTTGCGCGTGTACCCCTTAAGGGAGGACGCTGAGTTGTTACATTTGGGGTTTTTGTTAGGTTTCAAGATACCAGTTACAGGTTATGTTATTAATGTTTGTCATCGCAACCTTAAATCAGCTGAGCAGTTTTCACACATTTTGCAGCAAAAATTAAGGAAGTGCGGGCAGGGTGGCTGGCCCCTTCGCCGATCCTCCTATTCCGGATTTTGTGATTTCGCCGGTGGGGGTCGTCCCTAAGAAGACCCCTGGCAAATTTAAGTTGATCCAGCATTTGTCATATCCGGAGGGGGGGGGGTCGGTGAATGACGCCATCGATCCTGTTCACTGTAGTGTGTCTTATCAATCTTTTGAGGAGGCGCTGGGGATGGTGCGGTCATGCGGCAAAGGGGCACTGATGGCAAAGCTGGATATTGAATCCGCTTTCCGTTTATTGCCCTTGCACCCAGAATCTCTCAGGTTCATGGGCTTTCCTTTACCACAAGGGTTTTTTGTTGATTGCTGTCTGCCCATGGGTTGCGCCATCTCCTGCGCCTTTTTTGAAAAATTCAGTTCTTTCCTCCATTTGTGCGTCCAGGTTGGGGGCAAACATCAGTGTATGAACCACTACCTGGACGATTTCCTCTTCATTGGTCCAGCCAAGTCCGACGAGTGCGCTCAGGCTTTATTTTCCATGAATGCTTTATTCACACAGTTTGGTGTCCCGGTTGCCCCCGAAAAAAACAGAAGGCCCTACTTCCTGCCTGGCTTTTCTAGGCATCGAAATTGACAAGGTTCAAAGATTGAGAGATTCCTTAACGGAAACAAACGAGGTGGAAGGCCATCCTCAAAAAGGTGCAGTCCTTACTGGGTCTGTTGAACTTTGCTTGCTAAGTTATACCTATGGGGAGGGTCTTCTGCCGGCGGTTAGAGCGAGTGACGGCGTGGGTACGGCAGTCGCACCACTTTGTTACTCTCTCTTCAGAAATTCAGGAAGACATGAGGGTTTGGATAACGTTTTTGTCTAAATTTAATGGCATGCGTATTTGGCAGTCCCCCATGGCGTCTAACCAAGAAGTGCAGTTGTATACGAATGCGGCTGGATCAATGGGTTTTGGAGCCCTTTTCCAAGGACGATGGTGCGGGCCTGGGCCTAGTGGGTCCAGTACAAGGTGGGAAAACAGGCAGGAGGTAAGTCGGACTCAGAACTTCTTTTAGAATGGTTATGGCAGGAATTTACATCAGGGAGGTCTAAGGCCAGTATGACATCGGGTTTGGCTGGGGTCGCACATTTTTTAGTAGTTTATGGTGGGTATGATTTTACTAAGCAACCCATGGTACGGAAGATTATGAAGGGTTGGGCTCGTTCTAAACCGAGGGAGGAAGATGTATGGCAGACAATTGATGTGGGACTTCTTGAAAAATTGCTGGCTTCCGTCATGGAGGTGGCTGCTTCTGACTTTGAGGGGAGCCTTTTTCAAGTGGACTTTTCATGGGCATACTTCGGTGCCTTCAGGGTCAGCGAGCTGGTTGCCTCTGGGAAGAAAGCGATTAATTCCGGTATGCTGCAAAAAAATTTGACTTTAGGGGTGATTCAGTGGCCTGTAGAATACATAAGTCCAAAACTGATCAGACGGGCATGGGCCGCTGGTTCTTCCTAAAGCCGCATACGAATGTGAACATTTGCCCGGTGGCATTGGCTAGGACGTATTTGTCCAAGGATGGTGAAAAGGGTTCTAACTGGCTGGGGCACACTGATGGAACGCCATTGACTATTTTTCAATTTGGTTTTGTGTTTAAAAAATGTATTAAGAAGTTGGGTCTTGACCCTGCCTTGTATGGGACACATTCATTTCATATTGGCGCTGCCACTTCCGCTGCCTTGGAGGGGCACACGCCCGAGGCAATCAAGGCTCTGGGGCGGTGGAAGTCGGGCGCCTATAGGAAATATTTTAGGGTTACATAGGTTAAGTTAAGACGGGGTTTTTACTTGAGCTCTAGCTACCCAGGATTAGCTGCTTGCCTTCATTGGGGGCACGGGGGGATTTCCAGTAACGCACCTATTTTGACCAACTGGTTGCCTTGAAGGTTTACAGGAGTTGTTTACCCTCGTTGGTCTTGACTCGGGCCAGGTGACCCCTCCCCGATTCCCCCTTAATGTCTTAGTTAAGATAAGTAATTACATAGGTTAAGTTTGATAAGTAGGGGGAGGGGGTTATTATTAGGATGTAGCTATTCTGACTGTTTGCATAGGCTTATTAGTGTGAGGTCCATATAGAGGTGCAATTAAAATAAATAAATAAAT
>WWET01006858.1:0-20341 GCA_011038615.1 Limnodynastes dumerilii | reverse complement strand
GCTCTTCCGGTGCCTGCCGGAAGTCTAGTGACGTCACGGGGGCTGCCGGAGCGCGCTGCACTCGGTGAGGAGGGGCAGCTAAGGAGCAGAAGCCTGAAATGCAGGTAAGCAGCCCAGCGCAGGCCTCTGCTTCCTCTGTGAGCCATAGGCCCTCTTCCTCTGGGGGGTCTGATTATGTTCCCCCATCACAGCACAGCGGGAGACGCATGGGGCGGCTATCAGCGCGCATCACTATGCCTCTTGGCGTTGGGACCGGAGCTGGGGCATCTCATGAAGCAGGTGGCAGAATTCAACCAGGTGAGACACACAGTATGGCTGGATCAGGGAGGAGCTCCAGGGGTTTAAGTGCGCTGCAGGGGCAGTCCAGGCCTTCATCCTCCATTTCCTCTTGCCCCTCATCAGCATCAGCCCTGATGAGGCGTTCTAAGGCAGAGAGGTCTGGACATTTGGACATTCTGGGCAATCTCATGGGATTTCTGAGGCTGGGCAGGGGATGAGCCCTGGGGTTATGGCAAGCAGTCAGGGTCCGCAGTGGATGTTTCCCACGCAGTGATGGCCTTCTCAGACAGGATCCCTTCCCCTTTGCTATTGTATCCCTGGTGTCCTAGTACACCTGGCGCTGGTCAGAATGTCAATTTAAACTTTCCCGGGGGAAGGGGTGGCTGGAGTTAGCGCAAGTTAGGCTGCAGTTAGTTTAACAGGGCATAGCCAGCCGGCGGCCGCCACAGGGAGCGCAGGTCAGGGCCCATCAGTTTCTGGACAGGCGATTAACATTCTCTTCCACCAGAATCATCAGCAGCTGTGGAGACTTCAAACGCATCCCAGCCGCAAGCGGATACCAACCTCCCTGGAACATCTGGCATATCTGCAGGTGAAGCCGTCCAGACGGGTGAGCCAGTACTGGTTTCCGGTGCAGAGCAGTCCCCTTCTGTATCTGATGGGCTTTCATCTGTGGGTTCTACCGACTCGCGTATCAAGCCCAACAAAGTTATGAAACTGCTGCGCAAATCCCTGGGTGGGTGGGTTTCCAAGGGTAAGAAGGTAGCGGACGATGCGTGGAGCAGGAAAGTAGCTAGGCCTAGGATCCCCTCAATGGTATGTGAAAATACCACAATATTTTGGGAAATTAGAGAATCTGTGAAAGACAGGATTAAGAAAGGGAAATATGTTGAGATGTTTGCATTCACAGAGGAGGTGAAGAAAGGTTTAGATGCAGCCTTGGCTAAAGGTGGGATAGGGGAGGAGGCCTACAAGACCTACCAAAAGTGGTTTGAGGGTTTTTGTGTGTTTGCTGCCAGTTATTTAGAGTTTCAACAAGGGGAATTAAGAACGATTTGGTGTTACGCACACCTCATTCAAGACATGAATTATAATTGTAGGGGACCATCTGGAGGGCTTATGATGAGGGCTTCCGTAAGAAGCAGGAGGGTAGACAGTGCATAGATTTCGGTATAAAAGATATTGAGATTTGGACTAGAGCCAACCACTCGGTAAAATGGACTGTTGAACCGCAGTCCTTTTGGAGACAGCCCCCACAATTTAAAAATGTTTTTCCCTCGCAGGTAGAAGAAGGTGCTTCACATTTAATAACACGCATTGCACCAGGGGGGTTACATGCAGATTCCGACACTCATGTATGCGATGCGCTGGCAACCACCCCGTCAAAGATTGCAGACAGCAGGTCACAGGAATTGGACGGGGTCAGTCAGCGCCAAGGGGGCCTCCTCAAGGGCTACTCCCCCGTTTTATTAGATGAGATGTTATCATGGTTGCGCATGTACCCCTTAAGGGAGGACGCTGAGTTGTTACATTTGGGGTTTTTATTAGGTTTCAAGATACCAGTTACAGGTTATGTTAATAATGTTTATATGGAGTTATAATGGCAGTGGGGAAAAAGGCGCTATAACATACAGGCGCCTTTTTCCCCACTGCCATTATAACTCCATATTTACATCGGAGTACCCCTTTCCCATGTGAAAGAGGTACACCAATTTTTAGGGAATTAGGTGTGATTTCCAGGCAGAAGGGATTGGCAGCTGTGTCAAGGGGAGCGCGGTTCTACTAATCAATCTTTTTACATGTTAATAATGTATGTCATCGCAACCTTAAATCAGCTGAGCAGTTTTCACACATTTTGCAGCAAAAAGTTATGGAGGAGGTAGTGCGGGGCAGAGTGGCTGGCCCCTTCGCCGATCCTCCCATTCCGAATTTTGTGATTTCGATGGTGGGGGTCGTCCCTAAGAAGACCCCTGGCAAATTTAGGTTGATCCAGCATTTGTCATATCCGGAGGGGGGGTCGGTGAATGACGCAATCGATCCTGTTCACTGTAGTGTGTCTTATCAATCTTTTGAGGGGGCGCTGGGGATAGTGCAGTCATGCGGCAAAAGGGCACTGATGGCAAAGCTGGATATTGAATCCGCTTTCCGTTTATTGCCCTTGCACCCAGAATCTCTCAGGTTCATGGGCTTTTGTTTACCACAAGGGTTTTTTGTTGATTGCTGTCTGCCCATGGGTTGCGCCATCTCCTGCGCCTTTTTTGAAAAATTCAGTTCCTTCCTCCATTGGTGCGTCCAGGTTGGGGGCAAACATCAGTGTTTCACCCACTACCTGGACGATTTCCTCTTCATTGGTCCAGCCAAGTCTGACGAGTGCGCTCAGGCTTTATTTTCCGTGAAAGCTTTATTCACACAGTTTGGTGTCCTGGTTGCCCCCGAAAAAACAGAAGGCCCTCCTACCTGCCTGGCTTTTCTAGGCATCGAAATTGATTCGGTGAATGAAGTTTGTCGGTTACCTGCCAACAAGGTTCAAAGATTGAGAGATTCCTTAACGGAATTACAAACGAGGAGGAAGGCCATCCTCAAAAAAGTGCAGTCCTTACTGGGTCTGTTGAACTTTGCTTGCTAAGTTATACCTATGGGGCGAGTGACAGCGGAGGTACGGCGGTCGCACCACTTTGTTACTCTCTCTTCGGAAATTCGGGAAGACATGAGGGTTTGGATAACGTTTTTGTCTAAATTTTATGGCGTGTGTATTTGGCAGTCCCCCATGGCGTCTAACCAAGAAGTGCAGTTGTATACGGATGCAACTGGATCAATGGGTTTCGGAGCCTTTTTCCAAGGACGATGGTGCGCGGCACCATGGCCGGCGGATTGGGCCAAGGAGGGGCTCACTGCAAACTTGGTGGTTTTGGAGTTGTTCCCCATTATTGTTGCCGTGAAACTTTGGGCCTGCGAATTGCAGAACCAGAGCATTTTATTCTGGTACGACAATTTTGGGGTGGTGCAGGCCATTAACAGGCAGAGGGCTTCCTCTCCCCCAGCTATAAGGTTGTTAAGGTTCCTGGTTTTGAAGTGCCTTCAATTTAACATTATGTTTAGGGCCAGACACATTCCCGGTGTAGAGAACAAAATTGCGGACGTCTTGACGCGTTTTGAGTGGTCCCGTTTTAGAGAGCTTGCACCGGGGTCTCAGGCTCATGGTTTATCATGTCCTTTGCAGCTGTGGCAGATCATCAAGCTGGATTGAGTCTCTTGCGCACGCTTCGTTTGCCTCCGGCAACTCTGCGAGTTTATAAGCAGGCCTGGGCCAAGTGGGTCCAGTACAAGGTGGGAAAACAGGCAGGAGGTAAGTCGGACTCAGAACTTCTTTTAGAATGGTTATGGCAGCAATTTATATCAGGGAGGTCTAAGGCCAGTATGACATCGGGTTTGGCTGGGGTTGCACATTTTTCAGTGGTTTATGGTGGGTATGATTTTACTAAGCGACCCATGGTACGGAAGATTATGAAGGGTTGGGCTCGTTCTCAACCGAGGAAGGAGGATGTACGGCGACCAATTGATGTGGGATGTGGGTCAGCGAGCTGGTTGCTTCTGGGAAGAAAGTAATTGATTCAGGTATGCTGCAAAAAATTTTTGTCTTTAGGGGTGATTCAGTGGCCTGTAGAATACATAGGTCCAAAACTGATCAGACGGGCAGGGGCCGTTGGGTCTTCCTAAAGCCACATGCGAATGTGAACATTTTCCCGGTGGCATTGGCTAGGTCGTATTTGTCCAAGGGTGGTGAAAAGGGTTCTAACTGGCTGGGGCACACTGATGGAACGCCATTGACTATTTTTCAATTTGGTTTTGTGTTTAAAAAATGTATTAAGAAGTTGGGTCTTGACCCTGCCTTGTATGGGACACATTCATTTCATATTGGCGCTGCCACTTCCGCTGCCTTGGAGGGGCACACGCCCGAGGCAATCAAGGCTCTGGGGCGGTGGAAGTCGGGCACCTATAGGAAATATGTTAGGGTTACATAGGTTAAGTTAAGACGGGGGTTTTACTCGAGCTCGAGCCACCCAAGATTAGCTGCTTGCCTTCATTGGGGGCACGGGGGGATTTTCTCCATTTCATCCTCCCAGTAAGGCACCTGATTTGACCAACTGGTTGCATTGGAGGTTTATATATAAAGATAACTAAGTAATTGGAGTGCTTGGAATGTGGTGCACTCGCATGTTTTTTGGGCTGCCAGGTGTGCACCTTCTCCGCCTGCCGGCTGGGAGATTAATTGGCTGGGTTATAGGGGTTTGAGGTGGGAGCTTCTGCTACACCTCTTACAGCGAGCATTTGCGGTTTTCCGTATTCCGGATGTGGTCGTTGTCCACTTAGGGGTTAATGACTTAGTCCGTAGAACAACATGGGATTTGGAGAAGTCCATGAAGCGGGACTTAGGAATCATATGGGCCAACTTTCCTCAGTTGAAGGTATTTTGGTCATATATGATCCCACAGTTAAGCTGGCACAGGGCGAGAGAGTTGTTAAAAATAGATTAAAAGTGCAAAAAACTGAACACATCCATCGCAATATTCGTGGCGTTATCCGGTGGGTTTTGCATTAGGCATCCTGACATCAGGCATGATGTTTCTTAGCTTTAAAGGGACGATGGGGTACACCTGGCAGACGAGGGTAATGAAAAATTTTTGTTGGATCTCTTTGGAGCTATAAGGTGTATCTAGGTGGCGGTCAGAGGTACTCCAAGGTGCCTCCGTTTGTGGTGTTAGCAGTGGGGGTTCAGAAAATGGTGTGTTGGCGCAAGGTGAGAAATGTTGTGGGTGGGGGGAATTGGGGGGACCGGTCTGGCAACAAAAGCAACCTGGTTGCGATCCCAGGACACAATACCGCTGCGGTGAAGTCCAATAGGAACTGCCACTTTCCAGGTGCTGGGGTGGACAGTTAGAACAGGGAAAATAGCGTTCTTACTGGAAGACCTGTCTTGAGGGGTTTTTCAGGTTAAGTTGCTTTGGTGTGTATTGGGGAGGGGATGAACCTGGGCCACCTATTCACTTACTGGTGCTAAATCAATAGTCAACAATTCCAAGGGGCCCAAATATCAATAAACCATGTGCCCTTTTAAATCCCAGCAATGTGTCGTTGTGATTATTTCGGTAAGGTGTGCCTGGCTGGATGATGTATGTAAGAGTGCTCTGCCGTTTTATGATATTTAAAAAAAACTATTTGCTTCTTCAACAAAGGAGGTGATCATAGTACCTGACAGTTGGAAGCTAAGCAGCAGAGTATTTTGTACCTAATGGAATGGGTCATGTTGGAGGGTATGCCAAAGTAACCCTGTCAGGAATTGCAGACCTAGTCACAGCAGCTCCCCATCATTACCTTAATGGTTGCTTAGCAGCTGAGTGTGCAATGCCACCCACACTACCCATTAGCTGCTGTGTTCTGTCCTGCCAGCTGATTGGCCAGTGCTCCTTTATATGTCTGGATGCCCTTTTTCTAGGTGCCAGTTATATTGTTTAGCTTCTGCAGTGATCACATGCTTTACCATCTGCACTCCAGTACTGTCTATTTGTTTCTGTGCTTTACCATCCACACTCCAGTATTTCTGGTTATTTCTGTACTATACCATCTTCTCTTTGTGCTTACTATCTGTACCCCAGAAATACTGTTACTACCTGTATACCTTGTACCCTTTGTATCTCTGTGCCCTGCTCTGTCCAGATACTTGGGTTTTACTGTTAGTGTTTTGATGTTGATCCCTGTCCACTGATAATGGATCTCACTGCCATTAGTTCTTGTGGCAATCTTCCTCACTTTGGGGATCGGGTTAAGGGACCGCAACCTACCGAGGATCTGCAGCCAAGACTGCCTCACAATTAGGGGCTCCAGTGAATATCAGATCCCCGCTTAGACTATGAACCCTAATATACAGTTTTCTTATATCTTATAGTCCATATAGGTTTTATAGTTGTGATCAGGGCCAGCGTGACCCACTCCACGGGACATGCGGTGTATACCAGCGTCATGCTGCATAGGCACCGGTCATCCCCTCCGGTCCCCGCTATGGAGACTGCAGCACTCATATATACATTCTTGTATGAGCTGTATCAGTAGTTACATAGAACACTACTCAATTTAACTGCTGCAGCAGCTCATACAGGTGTTTTATGATGCTTAAATGGATACTATACTCTAGTAACTATAATGATAAATTGTCAAACATGCAGGCGCAAATTTAAAGTTTGCAGGGGGCGCAAAACACCCTAGCACTGGCCCTGGTTGTCATACTTTTTAAGCCAGTAAGACTTGTATTGTGTTTTAATGTTGAGAGATGTTGTATCTCTATGATCGGTTCTCTTGTGCTGAAAGATTGGAGGGAGAATAGGAGTGTCTATTTATATTTGTTAATAAAATTTGCTGTTGCAGCATTCACCATGTGAGTTAGTAAGGACCTTTGAAGTTGAGTTATATCTGTCAGATTAATCATTTAAAATTCAGGGTATAGCCTGTAAAATACAGAAGCCTGTAATATGTTCAGTTTTAAATCTCAAGTTCCTGTAGTATTCAACCAGTTTGGAGTAGTTTCATCAGAGTTGTAATGGAGAACCAGGGTCTTGATTTTCTATTACATAGCAAATATGAGCATAATTTATAAGACTATGTTCAATACCTACAGATTCAATGTATAGGAAATATTTATATTTGTTATCATCTTGAAGAAACACTTATTAATATATATTAGACTACTTATTAGAATACTAATAGTAATGTATTCATTTGGACCCATAAATGCTTTGGAAATATGAGAAACTCATATGCTGTCTGAATATTTATAAATGGTTTTATTATTTTGATGTTATATTTTTTTTCCTTTTCCTCCATAATGGCAGCTACCAGTGGGTTAATTCTCCCCTATTGGAGTCCACAGGAAAGAATTAAAGACACCCTGGAGGTATAAAACGCCCCTTCCGTCTCCTGTTAGTGTCTTTTTTTCTTTCCTGGGAGTCAGACAGGCAGGAGCAAGCTTACCCGGGTCCCGGTCGGTGCGGTGGCATCACGACTGCGGACAAGAGACAGGGCTGGTCTCAGTGCTTGAGGAGGCACAGTACTGTAGGCCCGCCCCTATCACGGAGGGCGGGCAGTGCAGGACGTCGACGGCAGCATTCAGTGCGTGGGGGAGCCGTCTGTAGCCCGGGTTAATCCGAGTGAAAGCGGGCTGACGTCATTAAACAGCGCCGGCTGCATTATGGAAGCTGGACAGAAGTCGGGGTAAGCTTGCTGGTGTTTTTCTCTACTTTTGTGGAAGCAGACTAGTTAGTATGTAACATTGTTATTTCAGGTTGGAATCTAGTAAAGCTCCTGAGGCTAAACAGAAGCATAAAAAAGTTTGTCCTGCAAGATGTTCCTTGTGTGATGATAATCTACCTGATAAATGTTCTAGTACTACATGTGACAAATGCAAGCAGGGGCAAATGCAACAACCTTCACCACAATTGGCAGAGTTAGTGCAATTAATGAAGTCAGCATTGTCTGAGACATTTGCAACTAAGGAGGACTTCAGAAAACTAGCAGCTAAGAGAACAAGAATTGTGTTGAGTGATAGATCTGATGAATCAGAGGGTGAAGTGCCTGCAGGAGAATCTGTTAAGTCAGCAGAGTCTGAAGAAGGATCGGTGCATTCACAGGATGAGGCTGATTTCAGTCCGGATTTAGTGAATAATTTGATTAAGTTAATACACAAGTCGTTAAACATAGAGGAGTCACAAGAAAGAGGCAAAATAATTTTCCGTTATCTCAGGCTCTGAAAGATATTGTGGATGAAGATTGGAAGCATCCGGATAGGAGATTACCAGTGTCTAATAAAATTGCTAAGATGTATCCTTTCGCACCCGATGATGTAAAGAAATGGGATGAGGCCCCTCATGTTGATGCTGCTGTAGCCAGAATTTCTAGGAAGACTACACTTCCTTTAGAAGATGTTAATGTTTTTAAGGATCCAATGGAGAAGCGTATGGAGATTGGACTAAAAAAGCAGCATATTATAGCAGGGTCAGCATTAAGGCCTGCGGCAGCAACTGCGGTGACTGCCAGAGTGCTAAGAAGTTGGACAAACAGTCTTGAGGGAAATATATTAGATGGAGTAAAGCATTCAGAATTACTAAAAACAGTGCAAGACATGCAATTAGCAGTTGAATTTATTTGTGAGGCGTCACTAGATTCCTTTAGACTAGCGGCAAGAGCTGGGGCAGCAGCTACGGTATCTAGAAGGGCGTTATGGCTAAGACAGTGGGCGGCTGATGCCTAGTCCAAGGGTAAGCTTCTTTCATTACCTTTCCAGGGGGACTACCTCTTCGGTAGGAAGCTTGATGATATTATATCTAAGTCCTCAGGTGGATAGTCGCAGTGGCTGCCGCAGGATAAGACGCAAAGAAAAGGAGCAAACTGGAAATCTTTTAAATTAAACCAATCAGATTATAAAGAAACAAGAAGCTATAAACCAGGCAGGAGCTTCAGGAGAGGTCAGTGGGCGTCAGCAAGGTACAATTTTCGAGGCCCATGAGGTAAGGATGTCAGAGACAACCTTAAAAGAATGGCACAGTGACGCCAGGCCAGCCAAGTCGGCAGGCATAGTAGGAGGGAGACTGGCCAAGTTTGCCGACAAATGGAGAATTTTAACAAGGGATGCCTGGATCCAAGAAGTTGTAATGTCAGGTCACAAGATAGAGTTTGTGAGGCAGCCCAAAAATTTCTTTATTCAATCACAGGTCCCACGTGGACAGGAGGAGATAATAGCACTACAGACAAGTCTAGACAATATGTTAAAGCAGGAGGTAATCATCAGAGTACTAAGCGCGTAGAAACATCTAGGCTTTTATTCCAAGTTATTCGTGATAAGGAAAAGTTCTGGGGGATACAGGACAATTCTAGATCTAAGACGCCTCAACAGGATAATCAAAGTAAGAACTTTCAAGATGGAATCCATCAGGACCATCTTACCGGCAATAAGGGAAGGCATATATCTAACGTCTATAGATCTGCAGGATGCATATCTCCATGTGCCAGTGTGCAGAACTCACCAGAGATACCTCAGATTTTGTGTTCTAGGACAGCATCTCCAGTTCAGGGTGCTGCCTTTTGGATTGGCAACATTCCCCCTTGACTTTTTCAAAGATCCTTGTCACGCTGATAGCGAAGTTAAGGCTGGAAGGCCTACAACTATGGGCTTATTTGGACGATATTTTACTGGCAGCAGAAAGCCAGGAATTAGCAAGACTTCACACAAAAAGAGTGATAGAAGTCCTGTCAGAACATGGCTGGCTTATAAACGAACTAAAGAGCAGTTTAGAACCAGTACAGAGGATAAAATATTTAGGAATTATCTTAAATACCGAGAACATGTCGGTGGTTCTTTCCCTAATGTCGGTGGTTCTTTCCCTAGAAAGAAGAAGAAAGATCACTATACAATGCAGAGACTTAGTCAGAAAAAGACATGTGTCAGCAGCACAGTGCATGAAGGTACTGGGGCTTATGGCGTCCACAATAGATACAATCCAGTGGGCAAAGCTACATATGCGAAACTTTCAGTTGAATTTCTTGGTACAGTGGAACCAAAATTCAAAGGTATTGGATCAAAGGATTGTTCTGTCAAATGCAGCGAGAAAGGATCTAGCCTGGTGGGCAGATCAAAGAAACCTTTCAAGAGGAAGGTCCTTCAGGGAACCAGAAAGAATAGTCATCACTACGGACGCAAGTGCAATAGGATGGGGGTCCACTTGCAAGACAAGGTTCGTGCAGGGCACATGGTCACAGCAGTTCAAATCTGAAAGAATGCAGGGCAGTGTTCCTAGCTTGTCAGAGGTTTGCAGAACAAGTAAGAAACAAACATGTAGTGATAAGGTCAGACAATGTGGCAGTAGTGACCTACTTGAACAAGCAAGGGGGAACGAAGAGCAGAGCAGGAGGTAAGGCTAGTACTAGAATGGGTGGAGACAAACGCCAGGTCTATCTCAGCAGTACACATAGCAGGAAAATTAAATCTGGAAGCGGACTTTTTAAGTCGCAAGGCTTGTCACCCAGGAGAATGGGAGTTTGATCAGGAAGTGTTTCAAGCAATAACCCAAAGATGGGGTATGCCAGAGGTGGACTTAATGGCAACAAGGGCCAACAGGAAAATAAGTCAGTATGTCTCAAGATACCAGGAGGCGGAAGCCTTGGAGGTAGACGCCCTGTCCATGAGCTGGACGTTCAGACTGGCGTATGTTTTTCCCCCGATTCCTCTGATCCCAAGAGTTCTATCAAAGATAGAAATGGAAAGGTTAAGGGTAATAGCAATAATACCTTTTTGGCCCAGACGACCCTGGTTCCCCAAGATCCTTCAGTTATCAATCGACAAGCAATGGAGGTTGCCGGTGTCTCCAACACTGTTAAGACAAGGTCGAATATACCATCCAGACCCAGGGGCCCTGAACCTGACGGCTGGTTACTGAAGTACGAAACTTAAGAAAAAGAGGTTTTTCGGATAAGGTTATAGACACCTTAATAAAGGCTAGGAAGAGAACAACATCGAATGTGTATTATAGAGTCTGGAAACGCTATGTGTTTTGGTGCAGAGAGAAAAAACAGCCTCATTATAAGATTTCTAGTTTGTTAGAATTTCTGCAAGAAGGATTAAATAAGGGGCTATCAGCAAGTACAATAAAAGTACAAGTTTCAGCGCTAAGCGCACTGATGGATAGATCACTAGCCAAGAACAGATATGTTGCGAGGTTTGTACAGGCATCTTTAAGGATTAGGCCCTTTATTAAAACACCTATAGCTCCTTGGGACTTAAACATGGTTTTAGATGTCCTCACAGAAACGCCTTTTGAGCCCTTGGAGGAGATATCACTCAGGTTACTTACCTGGAAGGTCATCCTTCTAGTAGCAATTACTTCAGCTAGGAGGGTTTCGGAGCTGCAGGCATTGTGGGCAGAGCAACCTTTTACTTCTTTTTTTAAGGACAAGGTAGTGCTACGAACAAATCTGCTGTTCCTCCCTAAGGTAGTCTCCCGTTTTCACGTGAACCAGGAACGTCACGTCAGTTAAGATCCCAAATGACAGCGTATAGTTAAGGCAATTCAATGGTGGTCTAAGTTTAAGATCCACCGCTGTGGATCTTAAACAAGGGGAGTGTCTGGTTTTGCAGTGGGCTGGAACCTGCTAAGATCTTAGCTAAGGTGCGTATATTTGCGATCTTTTCGCAATCGCATCTCTGAATCAGCCCCTGTGTCCCTAAGATATATAGTCTGTATTGTGTTGCAGTTTTAAGGATGAAATGGGAATTGTATAGCGGAGACTAGGATGCTGTCTGTATTGTATAGTAGCGGCTATGATTTGTTTCCTTTTATTGTGGTTAGAAGATTGTGTTTTATGATGCTTAAATGGATACTATACTCTAGTAACTATAATGATAAATTGTTAAACATGTAGGTGCAAATTTAAAGTTTGCAGGGGGCGCAAAACACCCTAGCACCGGCCCTGGTTGTCATACTTTTTAAGCCAGTAAGACTTGTATTGTGTTTTAATATTGAGAGATGTTGTATCTCTATGATCGGTTCTCTTGTGCTGAAAGATTGCAGGGAGAATAGGAGTGTCTATTTAAATTTGCTAATAAAATTTGCTGTTGCAGCATTCACCATGTGAGTTAGTAAGGACCTTTGAAGTTGAGGTATATCTGTCAGATTAATCATTTAAAATTCAGGGTATAGCCTGTAAAATACAGAAGCCTGTAATATGTTCAGTTTTAAATCTCAATTTCCTGCAGTATTCAACCAGTTTGGAGTAGTTTCATCAGAGTTGTAATGGAGAACCAGGATCTTGATTTTCTATTACACAGCAAATATGAGCATAATTTATAAGACTACGTTCAATACCTCCAGATTCAATGTATAGGAAATATTTATATTTGTTATAATCTTGAAGAAACACTTTTTAATATAAATTAGACTACTTATTAGAATACTAATAGTAATGTATTCATTCATTTGGACCCATAAATGTTTTGGAAATATGAGAAACTCATATGCTGTCTGAATATTTATAAATGGTTCTATTATTTTGATGTTATAATTTTCTTACATGCCTATTATACACGTATATATACAAATGTATTGTTTGCTGAATATTATGTTTCTTACTAAATCTAATTTATCTCCATCAACCACTGATACCAATCATATGAATCCCCTGTTTGAGTAACAGTATGTAAAATAAGTAAACAGAATCAGAAAGCAATGAACAAATTTTTACTAATGCAAACGCTATACTCTTTGATGAAATCGCTGGGATAGCGGAGAAACGCGTTATATGTTGCTTATTACTTGCCTCATTTATCTTATTTTACTGTAGAGACTCGAGATTTAAGAGAATGTTCACCACTTTTTTAACATCATATGCTGGTGGAAGCTCCCATATGCACTGCAGAAGGGAGCTGGTGCTAAGTCATAGCTAGGACAAATCTTCTCTGTTGGCTGAATAAGACAGCCAAATCGGAGGAGCCACCTAATGAATGGGGCTTACACTGGTTGTGATCGTTACTTTCTATCATCTCTCCACATAGTGGATATTGCATCGGTGGATACATATCAAAGGAAATGGCTAAAGTAAGTTACGGTCAGAAAGAATCTGACCAGCCAGCACAAAACCAGAATCAAATTGTACCCCTTTGAGCTGATTGAGGTATTAATTACTTTCCATACTAGGGATACTTGTATGAACATTGTATCTGTTCATTATTTGTAGTAACAGAATCAGCTGGGGGTATCTAATCAAAAGAAATAAAGGGCCTGCATTATTGCCGTTGGATTCCGGTACTTGTTACTGTGGGATATTAACTTTAGGCACTAATTCCATTCTGTGGAAATATGAAAAAGGCTGCAAATTATTGAGAGTTGGTCTGATTTCATTGTGCAACAAGTTGCCAGGACACTCATAAGTTGTTTTACCCATTATTATATCGACTCTGTCTATTGCTACACATTTCAAAGCAATTTTGACTGTGTATTATAAAGCCTTTTCACCATATATTGGATGCAACACTACCACAGAGACTGCTTTATATGATTATTGTGAATTTCATAAATTAAATTGAAGAGGTGAATTTATTTAGAGGTTGAACTGCTATTTATTTTATGGGAGATATATATATATATATATATATATGAGTGTCAGGATGTTATCTCTCTGTGCGGAGGCATTTATATTACACAGTAATCGCTGCATCAGCCTATGCTTGTGGAGAAGTTAAGGCACAGAAATGAGGAGTGCACCAGCAATAGCGTGCGGACATTATCCAAGCGTGCGGTTCACACCTACACCTGGTCCTATGGCAATAATTATTCTAAATACCACTGAGGTTATGTGTTTGTTTTTTATATGATATATAGAGGCAATTTTAACTAATGTGCGTTATTTAATAAAATGTGTCTATATTAGTAGTAGCTCTCCTATCTGTTGTTTTTTGTTGGACTTCCATAGGAGTGGGTTTCTCCTATTGTGAGTAGCTGTACTTTATAGGGTATTGTAATGGTATTCTATTAATATTAGCGCCTTTATTAACTTTTTTCTTTTGTTGTGTTGTCATTTAAAGGTTAAGAATCAAAATGTGGAAAGTTAAGGTTAGGGCTGAAGGGGAGGGTTAGGCTGTGGGAAACTGAGGGTTAGGGTAGAGTTAAGAGTAAGAGTAGGGCTAGGATGCAGGTGCTTACCTGTCAGCAGAGAAAACTTTGTGACTTGCAGCACTGCCACTGTCAAAAATAGAGAATACAACCCACAAAGTAGAAGCACTTACGCTTTTAGGTCTTGCCTACCCTACCTTCGGAATACTTACACAGTACCAGAAGGGGGTGATTGATTATCAAAATTATAAATAGTTTCACAATTGTGCTATAATTATACAATCTGGGAAAATGGGATGCTTTGCATCCATTTTTCCTAAAATGGTGGTTTAAATTTAAATACTTTTTTTTTATTTAAATTGTAAGTTGTAAAGCTTATTATTAATTATCTCCATGAATCTATTATTCAATTTCAGCCCCTTCCCATACCAAGAGGATATTGGGCCATATTCAGAGCTCCGGCCGCGTATATGAAATTTACGTTGCAAGAAGTAACGTAGATTACGTTACAAAATTACTGCGCATGCGCAGTAGCACATTTCTCAAAACTCCAGCCTCAATTGCATTGCGGCCGGAGCTCTGAATATGGCCCATTGTCTGTATGGTGACAGAAAAAAATGTAAAAGGTCCCTTTCTGGGGTTCCGATAGATAAAGTCCCACTCCCAGCTACCCATATACAAATTGGTGTAGCTGGGAGCAAGAATCCTCCCCATGGCGGTCCAGTTTATATGGATGTATAATTTACCTCGGAATACAAAGTATTTCACCCAGTTCACACAGTTCAAAAGAAATAATGTTTTCTAGAGAGAGTTAAAATAGTCATGATTCAGGATGCCCTCCAATGTTTCCAAACCTTTTTGGTGGGGTATAGATATGTAAACATTTATTCACCAAGCACATCTATCATACACCAACATAGACCCTCCTTATAAACAATATCTATGATAGATTGTAATATATTGGTGGAGCCTTTTAAATAGGACCATAGTTTGGGGATGCATTTCTTGATATAAATGTTTGTAAATGCTATGATTTTTCTGGATAAATTATAAATTATAATGTAGTGATTCTTATAGTGTCATGTTACTATTCAACATTGTTTCCAATTCTTTTACGTATTCTAAAGTAGGAACGTAACTTATCTATCAGCACTAAACAATCTATATGTCTCAGTAACAAATTTGTAATAATTCATAATCACAATACCTCTGCCCTTATGTGCCAGTTTGATTACAATTATGTCATTAGACATAATTTTATTGACAAATTTATCCATTAATTTATATATTGTAAGTTTCTTACATAGTGTATTATTTGATTACAACTGTCTGTAGCACATTTCAGTGTGGCTAAGCCACAAATACTGTGTCAGTGAATAACAGAATATACATATTTGATAGTGATAGGGCTGATCATGTCCTGGAAAAGTGAATAAAATGGAGTAAGGGAACCTGATAAGCGCTGATTGTACCTGTGATGTACTTGAATAATATACCCAATTGTGATGATAGCAGTGCAAGCGGTGAGAGGTCCGTAGCAGTCTTCAAAGATAAGGACCTATTAGCATGTAAAAGGAAAATAAAACAATTTATTAACACACTGCACTTAAAACATATTAAGGGAAACAGCTTGAGAAAGGGCACGCTTGCCCATTTGACAGGGGAATGGTTACTATTCAGTGGGAGAAGTTTATTATTTCAGTACATTATTGGTGGGCGTTCATAGGGTTTATCAGGTACGTTTTTTAGTTTGGCTCCTAGGTGAATTGGTTGTGAAATTGAAAAAAAATAAATAAAAAATATTTTGCTTTTGAAAAATTTGAATTTCAAGTAAGGCATTTGAGTAATAGTGCTCCTTACTACTTTACTGATATTCTTTACTTGTGTCTGATTCTTACTATGGTGCATTTGAAATGTTTTATTGAGAATTTCATGATTTTCATTTTTTTCTGAATTAACAATGTCTATTTTATGTTTTAGTGTATGTTGCAGTTCTTTTTTTTGAGGGGGTTGTTGGAGTTTTTTTTTATATTTGATAATGCTTTTTCATGTTAACAGATTCTGTGAAAACAATACAGTAATTATACACTGTTCAATTCTTAAAACATGAAATGTAGAAACCTTATATTTAATGTCAGACAGAAAGGGAAATCTTATAGTATAATATAATAAATCTTAACAGTGGATTATTAGTTTTACATTTTTTATTTTAAACTAAACATAAAGCTTGACACAAAAAATAACATGTTCAACTCCAGGATTTGTTCCACCAAACGTTTGAAGTTAATAAGTAAGGTTAATACAGGTTTCATATAGGCTGCATATCTTTATTCACAGCCTTTTTATATCACCAAAATGCAAGCTGGTAACACTGAATAAAAGATTATGACTGGCATTTGCATCAAGACCAATACACAAATCAGATGGTCAAGTACACAGGACAATAAATTAGAAATAAACAGAAGGTCAATAGCACAGTCATGGCCATGAATATTAAAGAAAATCCAAGGTTAAATTATATCAATAGTGGAACAGATTTCAAAAGAAAATCAAGACAAGGTTACCTTAACCTTTTTTGAACCAGGCTCTAAATTAGACCAGTCAATAATTTTTTGCAACTCGTTGGTCATGGTTTGTAATAAGAAATAACCTTGTTTCAGTCTCTGTATAATTAGTATAATTCTATCCGAATATGCAAAGAATAAGGAGAGATTGTTTATTAAAAAAAAAAAAAAAAACAGCATCAGAACTAATGAATGAATAATGACATTTATTTATAAAATGCTACACATTTTCCTCAAAGCCAAAAAGTATAAGAGAGTGTAAAACAAACACACAAAAGAAAATTACAAAAAATGAAAATACAAACAGCCTGGTGGTTAATATGATAGAGTGAGGCAGAGAGTTCCAGAGAAGTACAGTAAGCAGTAGTCTTGGATACGGGAGAGAGATGAAGAAATCAGGAAGGAGGTAAGATGTCAATCAGACATGAACCAAAGTGGGAGACAGATAGGGTGTACTAAAATCAGGTAAGGGTGAGAATCTTGCACTGGTTTCTACAAGAGAACGAGAGTCAGTGAAGCAATTTGGCAAAAAGTAGAGGCTGCAGCTGATAGCTTAGAGGCAAAGATTAGGCAAGGTGTAAAATTGAGAATTCTGTTTAGAGGGGGAAAGTGTGTTTACCAGATGTAGAATGTTGCAGTAGTCCAGACTAGAAATTAGGGCATGAAGTTGTGTTTTGTTAGCAGGATGAGAATAACATATAGATTTTTTTACATTGTTTGGCTCAATATTTGGGTATTAATGATGTTTTCATAACAATAGGAGAATAATGTTAAATAATAAAACAATTGGAACCAAGTTCCGCCAATCAAATCAATAAAAAATGAAATTATAAAATAAAACACATGCAGCTGTTGATCAGGCAGCTGCATTAGATATTATAATTTATAAATCCCTATGGTGAGGAACTAACCAATTATATTGACACAATTTGAAGATATACTCCGGACAAAGTATCAGATGGTATAAGGCAGATCCTGCCTTTATAATGTAGCAAAATGTCAGCTTTTTGTAAAAAGATATTAAGTAGCCAAACTGAATGTTCCCCGTTCAGCAGTATCTGCCAGGAAGGCAGCCATATCGCATCATTTACAATCTAGATCAACATATTCCCCGGCACTTCAGCAACTTATTTTGGATGGGATCACTTTCATTTTGGAACACAATTACTTTCTTTTTGGAGGTCGTTGCTACCGGCAACGCCTTGGGACGGCGATGGGGACCAGGTTCACTCCAAGTTATGCCAATCTTTATATGGGCGCCCTAGAACAACAACTCATTTGGGACGGCCCTTTTGGAGCGAACCTGGTCTACTTCGGCCGTTATATCGACGACCTCTTTATTTGGGATGGTGATTCTATTTCAGTTGATCTATTTGCACAATATTTGAATAATAATAATTTTAATTTGAAATTTACTTATCAACACAGTGAGGTGTCTATTAATTTTTGGGATATTTCTGTTCAGGTGGTTGGGGAGATGCTGCATACAAGTACGTTCCACAAACCTGTAGACACAAATCATTTTCTGCAGTATCAAAGCTGCCATAAGCGCAGCTGGTTAAATAGTGTCCCTATCAGCCAGTTTATTAGACTTAAACGTAATTGCTCTGATGTAGAGATCTTTACTCAACAAAGTGAGCAACTGAAAAGTAACTTCTTAGCACAAGGTTATCCTTTGGAAATAGTGAATCAAGCCTTAGAGACAGCAGGCCAGAAGAATCGAAGTGATCTCCTCAAGGAGAAGGAAACCAATACATCTTCTAAGTTTTCAGATGACCTGCTGTTTCTGACGCAGTTTAATTCAAATGCAGATAGGATATGCAGAATAGTCCAAAAGAATTCTAAAATTTTGAGTCTAGACTGTCATTTCCACCCCTTTTTAGAAAAACCACCCCGGGTTATTTTTAGGAGAGCTGAAAACCTCAAAAATATGCTCGTACAAAGCCATCTTAAAGACCCCCCTAAGGCTAGCTCTGTTGTCACTTGGCTCCCTGATAAACCGAAGGGTTTCTTTTCCTGTGCACAATCCAGATGTGGTATGTGTCGATATGCTATTAATAAATCAGTCACTTTTACAAATATGAAGGAAAATGAATCATTCCCAATTAACAATTTTATTAATTGTAGGAGCTGCTTCGTAGTCTACCAAATTATTTGTACCTGCGGGTTACAGTATATTGGGAGGACTACGAGGCAGCTCCATATACGTTTTTTCGAACATCGGAGGAACGTACAGAAAAATAATAGACTTCATTCTGTGTCTAGACATGTCAACGATAAACATGGGGGAAAAACCTAGTCTTTGAGCATCAAAGGCATTGAGATTATAAAATTAACTTCAAGAGGGGGAGACCAATATGCCCGTCTTTGCCAGAGAGAGGCATATTGGATTTTTAGACTGGGCACACTTTCACCTGCCGGACTCAACGAGTCAATAAAGCGCAATCATTTTAAATGAATTTGATGCAGATTGAAGTCTAGTGTTGTACGGGTTTAGGTATTCTCATATTGGCTGGATTAAAATGTTTTGACTATCCTAGATTTATATTTTCCAATAGGAGGTTATAATTAATGTTCGTTCTGATACCACAGTCCCATATGGGAATACCTACTAGTGTTGGTTCATTAAACATCTGCTACCTGCCTTTTAGGTATATTGCGGCATTTTATGCATTATGGAATGTTGGTTCCTACAGTTTATAGGGATGATTCATAATTATTGCTCTAAGAAAATTTTCTGTGTGTAGATGGATTGATTCATAAACTGTTAATCTTTATCATAATTTTCAATTTCTTATTAAATTAACAGGCATTTCATCTAATATATGTGCACCAATTTTCTGTTTTTTTCTTTTTCTTTCTTTTTTCCAATTTTTATTTGATTTTTATTTAATTTTAATATTTTATTTTTAATATTTATTTTTATTGTTATTTAATTTTCCCATTTCTATTTATTTATTATTACTATATAATTAGAAAAATTATACCACTCTCTGTTAGAATATTTAATTACAAATTATATAGTATATTGTGTTGATTCTATTTACCTTACTTTTGTTGGTGAGTGTACATTAGGGGTTAACAAATCATGTGCCTTAATCAACCTAAACACTTAAATATCCCAATAGAGGCACAGAGGTATCAATCCTCCTGATGAAACTACCAGATCGGTAGAGAAACGCGTTGAGGTGTTACCATTGGACCAAACTCTGCCTATCTTCTATAATTTATGATCCAGTTGATGTTTAACATCTGACACTACCCAAAAGTCCGGACAAAGTTTTCTCACCACTTTGTGGCATTTTTTAGCCCACTAACGTCTAATTGGTGGACAGAAATCACGTGGCCCGGTCCAGACGCACTACAGCCATCTGTGCATTCTGGGCGCCGACGCCGACTGAGCCGACCGGCCAGCGGGGACGCCGCCGGATACTGACTGTATCGGAGCCCTACTTCATACACCATCCAGCGTGTACAGAGGCATTCATCAACTACCCTACTCTCTGCTGGCTTGACAACGGCTTTCACAGTTTACGTGGGTAGAGCGGTGAGCATATATCCACCTGTACTGTTTACCATTGACTGTGTTCAATCCGCTTCACATGTCTAAGTCGTGTGCTCTTTATGGCTACTAGCCTAATATTTGAAAGTCCACTGTGTGCCTCTTTCTACAACTGGAGTCAGCTTCAGTCACGTTGTCCCCCTATATTTTAGGAAGCAAGATTGCTATACTAAACAGGATTTGTTCGCCTTCCTGGCCGATACTGCTGAACGGGGAACATTCAGTTTGGCTACTTAATATCTTTTTACAAAAAACTGACATTTTGCTACATTATAAAGGCAGGATCT
>WWET01006857.1:50503-61441 GCA_011038615.1 Limnodynastes dumerilii | reverse complement strand
AAAAAATTCTAAACAATATATAAATATTTTATACATTATACATGTGTTATATTTTAAGCATGTGGTTCCAAATGCAGAGTTAATAATAAATTCCATACTCTAGACTCCATTGCGATGGTTAGCATACAGAATATCTGATTGACAAACCCGCATGCAGGAAAGCAGGGTACACCCTCTGCTCTCCTATGTGTGGATGGTGCATCCACAATTGGACCCTACCTTAAGTGTCCCGCACACATCTCCAAGTGTGCAGAATGCTGAATTGCCATTACTGTACAATTTAAATACCTATGTCCATCCCTGTGTATATTTCGTATGATATCCACATGGAACACAGCATTGGGTAGCGTAAGGAAATCTGCTGGAGTTTTTAATCTGTGGCTTCAATGAAAACATTCTAAATACACCTCCCAATACAGAAGGAAGCGTAGAAGCGGTTTAACTATGGAATGCAAATCATTTGATAGAAACAGCCAGGAAGTGATGTCAGTTGGTCTTGTGATCAGCAGAATCAAGAAATGGAGCATAAAGAAAGGAGATCATATGATGATTATTAACAAGGTAGAGAATAGCTGATGTGTGAGAACACGTAATATTGGGATATGATATTTTTATAAAGATTCTCACCTTTAATGTCGCAGATAGGTTTCCCATGGCCTTTTGTACCCTTAATCTCTTTACCATCTGACTCAACGCACCAGCAGATGTCAGTACCTTTCTCACACTGCTGTGGAGCAAAGTTGCCATCTTCATCACACTCTGGTAAGTCATCTTTCCCGCCATTGTTCCCAAGAGAGCTGCTCAGATATAACTTTTGGCATGGTCCAATAGCTGTAAAAGTAGAATGCATATTTAAAGACTCATTCATACACATACTCACTGCTCATAGATGGAAGAATAAACCCACATACCTTAGTGATATTTTGTATCACACATCTTAATCTAATAATTTATTTATCAATATATTATACATTTTGTTTGATATTGGGAATTGCTTTATTTTCATTATTAGATTTAGTTTGTTATTGTTTGTAATTGTTTGTTTATGTTGAATACACTTATGAAAGCAGCACAGTAGTGCATCAGTTCAGATTGCAAGATGGAAACAGTCAAAGATAAATGAAAATGTTGGCTGGGTAGAGGGATAGGAGATTTGGTCAATGAGCCACTGCACTAGTTACAGATAAGGACAATGTGATCTTTAAAGCCACACACCCTAAATAAGACCAAGTAAGATTAGTGGTAGGGGTAGGAATTAGACTGAGAATAGGATAAAACTGGGGGTATGATAGGGACTAAAGATGGGACTGGGGCTGAAAATTGTATCGGGGCTGAGGATATGTTGAGGACAGAGGCTAGAATGAGGTCAGAGTTAGGTAAGGACTGACGGTAGGATGGATGATGAGGTTAGGATAGGAACTGACAGCAAGATGAGGACTGAGGGTAGAATTAGGAGCAGGGTAGGATAGGAAGTGAGGGTTGTATGGGGACAGATGATAAGATGAGGACTTTACAATTTTTTTTATCTTATTTTAAAAACTCTGGATCCAACACTTGGGGCTAAATTTACTAAGCTGCGGGAAAGGAAAAGTGGAGATGTCGCCCATAGCAACCAATCAGATTCTAGTTCTCACTTTGCTTTTAGATACTAAAGAAACTCAAATTGAATCTGATTGGTTGCTACGGGCAACATCTCCACTTTTCCTTTCCCGCACCTTAGTAAATCTTGCCCTTATTGATTTATCCATACCTAGTTGTATACACCTATCTAGTTAGTGATACACGCTTACCTAGTGTAATACACTTTTCCTAGCGGCTTCCTCTAATAATAGACCCTCATCAAGTGGTGTACCCATACCTAGTTGAACATTAATAGTAAAACTGCTGTAATGTAACTTTAAAGAACGCTGCCTTTTTAAGTTAGGATAGCAAAATTGACAAGATTATGTTACTTATGTAAAGAACAGTCCACATCAGTTATTAAAGGTTTAATGTAATAAATTCAAGTTCGATTCACTAATAGTTTGCTTTAACGCCTTATATACAGTCGTACCCAATTGAATCTTTCCCAAAAACAGGGAAAAGTGTGCCATACATGACGGGCCAACCTGCTGGGGAAAGTTGAATGGGGCTTCAGATATAATTGAAACTTTGTTTACTTACCATTTAGCAGCTATTGGCTTCCAGCAGAGATTAGACAATGGAGCTAACGTCACCCATTTAATTCAGAGGATGAGTCATACTCTCTGTAGGACATTGAATCACCCATTCAATGTCCTACAGAGAGTATGTCTCATCCTCTGAATTAAATGGGTGATGTCAGCTTCATTGTTTAATCTCTGTAGGAAGCCAGCATCTGTCAAATGTTAAGTAAATAAAGTTCTAATAATGCAATAGGGGGCTGTAATCTAGATTACCCACTAAGTCGCGAAAGAAGCATCTTAAATGGGAAAGCTGTATCTGATCCCTACTATATAGATGGTGTCTAGGGGAGCCATTGGTACTGAAGTTAGTTGTCAGTGAAGTAATATCTTTCAGCATTTTATCACTAGCCTCCGAACCATTGGTATGACATCAAGCTTTTCGTTCCTTCTACTAAAAGTTATTTTATTGCTAAAAGCATTTTTTTTTGGAGGGTTTTTGAAATTCTACTTCTACTGTATCTGAATGTGATATTATTTTACAAGGCTCCAGTGTGTGAAGGAAATTCTCTCATTTAGTCTGTTTCCCCATTAAAAGAATATAATGAGTTGAAGAACTATTAGTGAATTGGTTAGTGAATTGGGGACTGATCCAGACCTACGCTGGCATGCGAGCTAAGGCTGATCGTAAGCGTAAAAACGGCAATAAAAACGCACTGCGCATGCGCATAATGACAGCTTCCGGTCGTACCAAAGACCTTTTCGTAGCGGCGATTCTGGCATCCGTATTGTTTGCGTTTTTTTTCCGACGACGGGGCGTGTTTATAGTACGAAGTTAGTACGGATGATAGAGTTAAGGAATGTAGGCGGGGAGAGCCATTTAATTTGTACAGTATGGGCGTGCTAAGCGTCGTTTATACGCAATGAACGTACGGACGGCCTCAGGAACGAACACAAAAGTTAGGGTAGGGTTTGCCGAGCGTATGGATGCTAAACTAGGTACGAGTGCCTATTGCCGTGCATCAGTGGTACGTTCGGCGATAATACACTATGCACACCAGCGTAGGTCTGGATCAGGCCCTTGGTGAATAATCTTGGTGATTTTGGTTACCTAAGTTAAAAAAAGCAAGTTTTGTAAAGTTTCACTACAACGGATTTTCTACATTGCATATATTTGGTGGTAAAGCAAAGTTGTGGAACTTGTTGAACTGCAGCCTGTGCAGAAGGTAAGGTTTTAAGCTTTTGTTACCCTTACCTAGTGGTATGCCATTATAGTGGTACTCCCTTACCTAGAGGTACATCCTTATCTAATGGTACACCCTTACCGAGATGAACACCCTTATTAGTGATACACGCTTACATAGTGGTATACACTTATCTAGTAATACACTCTTAACTATTGGTTCTCTCTTATTTAGTGGTATTACCTTACCTGATGTTACACCCTTGCCTAGCAGTATACCTTTACCTAGTGGTTTACGCTCACCTAGTGGTATAACATAACATAGTGATATAAATTTACCTAGTGGTATATCCTTTCCTAGTGGTATAACCTGACCTAGTGGCATACCCTTATTTTTTGTTACACCCTTACCTAGTATTGTACCCTTAGCTAGTGGTTTTCTCTTACCTAGTAGCCTAATCTTACATAGTGGTACACCCTTACATAGTGGTATACTCTTTCCTAGTGCTACACCCTTACCTAGAGGTACACCCTTACTTAGTGGCATACCCTTAATGATTGGTACACCCTTTCCTAACAGTATACTTGCGTAGCCTGCGCATCTGCACTCACAAAAAACAGACATTTTCCCCTTTTTCTTTTACAAAAGAGAATACATTTTTTTTTCAAATATGTCTCTTTTTTATTATAATTCTAATAAAAGTTATTTTTTTATATTTCTATTGTCCCATATGAATTGTAAGCACTACTTTTCTTCTTTTTTGTAAAAATGTTTAAACTTAGTGCATTAGAGCACCGTCCTTTTCTCTGATGGTTTAAGAAGTACCTAATAACTTCTAATTGATTGAATATAAAAAGGAGCACTCATAAGACTTAGTTACCTAGTGCATGAAAATCTTCTTCCTGATTTATTTTTTGCTCTTTGCAAGCAAAAACAGCCCCTTCTTTGGGAGTCTGGATCCATGGACTGGATCCACAGCAACATACGTGTGCCCTGGGGCTGGGCTTCCCCTCCACCTGCCAAGGTGGGCAGACGGAGGAATTCAAATTTTACAGTATGGGTGATTTCTCCCACTTACATGCGAATCAGCGGTCTGTCCAACTGCTGATGCACATGAGTTTCTTATGGCAGTGTAAGTCACACTTTCATGAATGAGAGAGGGGAGTGATAGGGGGAGTTTACGCCCCTCCCTCATGCTGAATTATATATACAGAAAATGTGCGGGGTGTGGACCAAGACCCATGTTATTAATATTTAACTAAACAAAGTCTTCTTCTTAACCTAGGTTTTTTTCTTAAAAAAACAAAAACATTTTTGAAAACCATCTTTAGAAAAGATTGTTCTTTATTTGAATCCATTTAACTAATAGTTTACTGAAACTTAGAGAGATCTAGACATACATTTATGAGAGAAAAATTTTGCTGAATATATCAAGGACATAAACACATCTGTGTACACTCTATCACACACTTCTTCAAACCTGAAATTATATATTTCTATGCCATCTTGTGTGCTGATTCCCTAATTAGTAACATTTCTCTATCAAACGCCACCATTGTAAAATTATATAAAACACATGTATTTTAATTTATGAAATTTGTGTCTAGTTGAATTGGTAAAAAATGTGGTTTAATAGATAACAGTTTTATTGTATTATTATTTATATTAGTATTATTTTTTATGATATTTTATTTGGTAATTAAATGTCAGAAACAAACTTTTCCACTGAACATTTTCTTTTCTTTTCTGTCTTTTCTCTAATGCATTTAATGCAATGAATTTAAATATGAGATCATTATTCATTTTTAAATAGATATCAAATATAATACACTTATTGTACAATAAGGAAAGTAACATACATATTAAAAGAAAAATGTAAAAAAAAAATATAAAAATATAAATTGCAATGAGTGACACAGATGATAAACACTGCATCTATGTCATTATTTAGAGTAATTCTACATTGCAACTTTTGGTATATGAAACTGGCATGTTAATTTATTTAACAGGTTCTTATATTGCCCCAAAAAATATAATGTATTTTATAATGGAGTTGCAGCAAAAATAAACAAAAATAATCAATTATATTAAAACAATTTGTGAAAATAGTCCAAAGCGTATGATCTAGAGGGGAATATTGACACATTTCCAGAAAAGCAAAATATATACGGAATAAAATACATTATGTTTCAAAATAAAAAAACATAGACATAATTATTATTTTTTAAATAAG
This sequence comes from Limnodynastes dumerilii, assembly GCA_011038615.1. Lineage (NCBI taxonomy): Eukaryota > Metazoa > Chordata > Amphibia > Anura > Limnodynastidae > Limnodynastes > Limnodynastes dumerilii. The sequence continues at coordinate 55,883 of WWET01006857.1, read as the reverse complement.
AGACAGCTTTGATTGTGATTGGCCATCAAAAACAATAAATGTTCCTAAAGCCAAATGTCATTAACAAAAGAATCGAGCAACAAGGAGAAATTTTGATCCATTCTGACCTCATCTTTGTGTTTTATGCGTTCTGTGGATTGATTTAGTGATATACGTATTCCTAACAAAACAATACACAAAACACAAAGAAAGTGAAGTCATTTTATTTTTCTACTATAAGTAATGAATTATGAAAACATTTTACACAAATTTTTTTAAAGATAGATAGATAATTTTTTTTAAATGAATGTATCCCTAAATAGATATTGTTTTATCTGTGGACAGATTGCAAACAGTTGGACACTCTAACAAGCCAATCTAAGATCTAATTCATACAAAAATAATAATATAGTAACTATAAAAGCAATTTTTTATATATTTATAATTCATATATATTCATAATTCATTATACTCACTGGCAGTCACTGCGTGCAGCAGGACTAGTGTCAGGAGAAGGGAGAAAGTTGTAGGGCTCATGCTTGGATTCTTATGTGACTCTGAATCCCACTTCTCAAACCTATATTTATACCCGAAACAACAAGGAAGAGGGCAGGACTTAAACAGGACTTTATTCATGTGACAAGACTGTTTAAATAAAATGTAATTAGTCAAATGAATAAAAAACACCTTTTTAAAAATCCAAATGTTTTTTTTTTTTTCTTGGGCTGATAGCATATAGCAATAGCAATATTTCCAGTCCTTAAGTGAATTGATCACAAGGTTAATAACTACTACAGCGATCTTATATACATTAGCAGTGGATTCTTATCTGTTGTCATCCTGGATTTTCACAAAAATTTTAAATAAATTAAAATGTTAAAAAACCTTCACAAACTCTAACCTTGTAAAGGTGCCATTATTTGGTTAAAGTCACAAAATGTAAAATCAGCATAGGATTAAATAAACAAGTGTTTTTTTGTTTCATTTAAAAACACACATCATTGACTATAAACACGCAGCAGGTGTGGGCTGAACAAAATAATAGAAGACACATAGCCTCACAGCAAACAATATGGTTCTTCAACTTACGAGTGCTCGAGGGCTACCTTAAATTTTCCAGTGCAAAGCACTCCTACTTGTGATCAGTCCGAACTCTTTTGGCACGTCCATATTGTACATTAGTAGCCCATGTGCCGCTCATTTGCATTAAGAGTCTTTCCCCTCTAGCCATGCGTGCGGGACTCATTACATGCCGACGTCTTAAGTCTGACGTGTATGTGAATTAGTCGGTCAAGATTTCTGTGTGTATATTTGGGTTCTAGGCATGAATAGTTTAACTGATATGTAGATTCCACACTTACTTAAGTGTAAATACGGTCCTGTATGTGGGGGACAAAGGAGAGTTCAAAGTCAACGGTAACACCTAAGCATCAAGCTTTTTGACTAAGGATTATTTCAGTGTTGTCAACAGAAATAGAGAGGCAGCTAGCGGGAGTGGGTAGCTTTTATTAGCAGATAAAAAATATTATTAGGTCAGTTTTAGATAGATTAAGTTTGAGATGGCAGGAAGACATCCAAGCAGATATGGCAGAGACTCATGGATACCCTGTTCACACTGAGCCAAAAATCCAATATATTGCTGAAGCAAGTCCTAACGACCTTGTAATGCCCTAATGACCCAGGAATCAGACCTGGGACATTTGCAGGGTTATTCCCGTGTCAGACCTGAGTAGAAGTCAGTGTGAACGGTGCAACACAGGTTTTTTAACCCGGGTCTCACTGAAAGAAGCTGATTGGGGGGGAGAGAGACGCTTTACATGATGTAAATAGTATGCTGCTGATAAAGGCAGAGAGAGAGAGCAGACATGGCGCACTGGAAGGAGAAAGAGGTCTGGGAGCTTTTATCGATTAGAGGGGAGGAGGAGATACAAAAGCAAATATCTGGCACTGTCAATGATGCCACAGTGTATTATAACATTGCAAAAATCCTACCTGACAGGGGCATCAAGCGCACCCAGTAGAAGGTTGTAAACAAATTGAAGGCCCTAAGGAAGCAATATTCTAAAGTGCACGACCACAATATGCAAAAGAGTTTTGCTGCCCTCCTCAGAATCACGGCCCTGACAACACTCAGAGGATAGCAGATGCCTAATCCCAGATACTAAGCTGTATACATACACATGGAGACTTTGCAGGAGGCTGCCATTATTGGGAGTGGCACCTCTGGAGGGCTGGTAAGCAGTTGTCTGACCCACTTACCTGCCTATTTCCCTGCCTCGGTTTGCCCTGTGTATCCAGTCCTGGTTCTTACCCTTATTTGTACCTACCTTCCCAGCTATACCTACCTTTACCTTGAGTGCATGTTAATGTTACCTCTTCGGAGGCCCCGCTGTGTGAGTGTGGGCGTGCAAGTCCTCGTGCGTCTCGTCCAGTCCCGTGCACAATCTTCTGTCTCTCGTGCTGGGTTTTGTGTTGTTTGTAGTTCGTCGCAGTCCGGTCTCTTCCGGACTGGTTCTGTTCCCACTTGCTCTGCTGCTCCTTTCCCGCTATCCGGTTTACACTCCTGGGTTCGCCTTCTATTCTACGAGCGCTGGTTCAACGGGGCCCGTCCAGGCTATTGGGCCGCGGCCAATTCCATCCCCGCCATCAGGGGCCCTGGTGAAAACCCCCCGATAGTAGAGTCTCCGGGCTCCGGCATCCGCCTCGGTCACTACCTACCTTTCTTCAGTGGCCGCCCCGGTTCTCTCCGAGGTAAGCCCGAGGCGCCACTACACTCCACTACATTCCCCACGACTACTCCGGTCCTTATTCAGGTAAACCCGGAGTGTCGTAACACAAGCGCACCCAGTAGAAGGTTGTAAACAAATTGAAGGCCCTAAGGAAGCAATATTCTAAAGTGCACGACCACAATATGCAAAAGAGTTTTGCTGCCCGCATGCACTGCCCATTTTATGATCAGTGCAATATTGTGTTTGGGAACTCTGCCCTTGCCAATCCCATTGACCTATCCTCATCTAGCAGTGCCTCTGCCTACAGTGTGCCATCTGAAAGCAGCCAATCTGGTCCTCACTCTCCGCTGCTGATTGAGGATTTACCGGCTGAGACAGGACTGTGTGAACTGTGTGACATGGTTTCTTCTGCTGTGTCAAACGACAGCATGAACGCAACAGTGGAGGAAGTGTCGGTGTCTTAGCCTTTACCTGCAACACCATCACAGTCAGTGGCTGAACCAAAGACACAGACTAAGACACGGGTGTTACGTTCAAACAGTAAGTATAACACACCAACATAGGAACACCAACATGTCAAATTGTGCACATAATTGTTATAATAAACATAACAGTGGAAAAAAAACACAGGTAAACAGTGAAACATTAAACTTGTAATATTGTTGAAGGGCCTAAGGAAACAATATTCTAAAGTGCTTGACCACAGCTTGTGCAAGAGTGGTGCTGTCCGCCCTCACTGGCCATGTTATGATCAGTGCAATATTGTGTTTGGGAAATGTGTACTGGCCAATACCATTGCCATATCCTAATGTATTTTTTTTTTGTCCCTATCTAGTCTACAATGTTCCTCGAAGGAAGAAGAAGCAGTCCAGGATAGAGCAAGCTACAAAAGCCATGACCACAGTAATGAAGGAAATGGATATAGTGATGCAGACCAAAGAAGATGCACGTCTCCAGCACTTCTTTGAGCTTGAACGAATGCTCCAGAATGCTTTTATTACACAAATAATGGGTATGCATAAGCGTATTAGCAGGGAAAATAGAGAAAGCCAAATGGTTTTCCTTTATCGTCTGGTGCAAGTAAATGCAAAACCCCAACTACACACTCCATCACAGCGTGAGGCTAATTACCCTTTGTATAACAGAGGTCAAAATGTCTTTCCACCAATCTCAGGCAGCCCTTCAGGAAGACCTCAACGTTATCCTCAACAAATGAAAAGTTATTGCCCAAAGTACCCACCAGCTCCACATAACCCTGAATACCCACCAGCTCAACATAACCCTGATTACCCGGCAGCTCAACATAACCCAGAGTACAGCCATTATCAACAGTTGTAATCACTGTTGCGTTATGTTTGGCTGTTGTGTTTGCATTTCTTTTTAGCTAGTTTTCTAGTTGCCTGTTTTGAAACTATTGTTTTTGTGTTTTATTTTATGATGTTTTACTGGCCTATTTTTGTAAAGTGTTTGTAAATGTTTCATGACATTTATCTTTTGTATGACAAAATGTAAGAAATTTTGTGAAAATAAACCACTTTTATTACATATGATGGTACATATGGGTACATATGTCAAACAAACTTTGAATTGTTTGAGTCCTTTTTTTTTTTTAAAGCAAAGATGCTAAGTTGGCAGTAATGGTTGAGCGAATTACTTCAGCACTGGTGTTGGGACGCTCACCCTCACATGACACTAAAGTTATCCCAGGTAGTTCACAGTCCTGGACGTTCCACTCGGGTAGAGAATGTTCTTTCTGTGTTTCACAGATGTTATGTAGAATAAAGCAAGCTGCAACTACATGGGGCACAAGCTTAGTATCATTGGGGCAGATCCAGAACTACGTTTTTTTGCGATTTTACGCGTGTTGGAGACGTAAATTCGCAGATTTGTACGCACTGCGCATGCGCACCATGGAAAATACGCACATTCACGTATCGTAATTTAGGACGTATTGGTGATTCACGTATGTCTCACGTAAATTCTTATGTGTGGGCATGCCAAATTTACGTTCCCCGAAAATACGTTCGTTTTACGTGAAGTAGGCGGGGGGCGCATTTAAAGTGTACAGTATGGGCGTGCTAAGCTGCGTACGTTCGCGTAGAGAATATGTCTGTTAGCGGACGTATGCTGTTACGTTAGGGAAAGTTAAGGTAGGGTTTGGGTAGCGTATTTTGACAAAATACGTCCGTGCAAGGGGTGTGCCGAGGGGAGTGCTGCGAACTTACGTGAGCGAAAATACGCTCCGCGAATAAACGTACGGCACACGTAGTTCTGGATCTACCCCATTGCGCTTTAATAAACACCGCCAACGTCCTTTCAGTCGTCCAAATACATTTTCGACCACCATCCTTGCAGAGCTTAGGGTATGAGTAAATCAAATTGTTCCACAGAAAGTTGATGGTGCTGGGTTAAGCCCTTCATTAACCATCACTGCAATGGGTAAGCTGCATCACCGATGATGTGTACCGGTATCTCCGCTCCATTAACAGTCTTGGATTTCTGTAAAGCAAAAGAACATTTTCAATATATAACGCATATTAAAGATTTAAATTGCTTGGCTGTAATATAATGCTCAATAATATTTTTAGTAATTACCATAACACCTAACATACTGCTAAACACCAACTGTAGAGGTACAATCCTTATATACAAATACTATGCTGCACAGGAAC
>WWET01006857.1:28371-49322 GCA_011038615.1 Limnodynastes dumerilii | reverse complement strand
TGAAGTGTGGGGCACTTGGGGGACATTTTCAGGGGAGTAATTCTGCTCCCAACTGCTGCACATGCGCAGTAGCATCAAAATGGTGTGGACGCTACTGCGCATGCTTATGCCGGTGACTAGCAGAATGGCTTTTATATATAGATCACAGAGTGATTCACATTTAGTGGGGGTGAAGAGTCTGAGTGAGGGCAGGGGTTGAGGACAGTTATTGGGGTGCAGAGCCCAGGTGGGGGCCAGGGTTGGGGGAAATTAGTGGGGGAAGGGTCTGAGTGAGGGCAGGGCTTGGGGGACAGTTAGTGGGGTGCAGAGCTCGGGTGGGGGCAGTTAGTAGGGTGCAGGCTTTGGGTGGGGGAAAGGATTGGGGGGCAGTTAGTGGGGTGCAGGGTCTGAGTGAGGGAAGGGGTTGGGTGCTGAGTCTGTATGAGAATGGGTATTAGGGTCAGTAAGTGGGTTGCAGGGGTTTTGGGCAGTTAGTGAGATGCAGGGTTCAGATAGGGGTTTGGTGGCAGTTAGAGGGGTACAGAGCTTGGATGGCCGCAGGGGTTGGGTTTAGTTAGCGAGGTGCAGGGTCTGAGTTAGGGCAGGGGTTGGGGGTAGTTAGTGTGGGCAGTGTCTGAGTGAGGGTAGGGGCAGCTCACAGGGGAGCCAGCACCAATCACTAAAAACACCCCTCTGTAAAAGCTGCAACCTGCCTACAGTTAAGGCAAGGGGGAGGAGCCACACAGACCACATGATGGCTCCTTCCCCTACCTTAACGCTAAAGAAGCTGCCGCTGTGACAGACAATTGTGTTTGGTGAGCAGCTCTGGCTCTCCTGTGAGCTGCACCTGCCCTCGGGTGAGCAGAAATGCTGTGACAGCGGCAGCTCACCTACAATTAAGGCAAGGGGGAGGAGCCACAAAGGCCATGTGATGACTCCTCCCCCTTGCCTTAACTCTAGGCACGCTGCCGCTGTCACAGAGAGCTGAGTTTGGTGATCGGCGCTGGCTCTCCTGTGAGCTGCCCCTGCCCCTCCCGGATAGCTTCTGCTGTAATGCTGGAGAGGTGAGCAAAGAAGCGGAGGGGGGAGACTGGTGGTACACTTGGGGTGCACATTTTAGGAGAACAATTCTGGTCCCATCCGCTCTGCACATGCGCAGTAGCATTACAACAGCTTAAATGCTACTGCGCATACGTATGACGGTGAGGAGCAGAATGGCTTTCATATATATAGATGTGTGCCGTCTATGGCTCCAGCACCCTGTGAATATTCTTGTTGGAGGAAACCAGTGATGGTATCATCTAGTCGACGTCCAACAGGCAAGATGATGAACCGCTTGTACATAGTTTCTACCAATGCCTTTGTAACTTCATGCACTAGAGTGCAAACTTTCGATCTCCCCACTCCAAACAAGCATGTAATTGTAAGGTATTCGCCAGGGGTGGCATACCACCAGATCACAATCGCTAGTCTCCTATTTGCTGAAATGGGTTTTCTGCAGTTTGTGGTCTGTTTAGTAAGCGCTGGAGTGATAAGGTCCAGCACATATTGAAATGACCCACGAGACATGCGTTAGTGTGCCATCCACTGATCGTCATCATAAGCTTCAACAGTAGACCAGAAAGCATCTCCGTGACTGTGGTCTCTGGCCCACATTCTTCTGTTAGTCTCAGTGTTGAATCTCAAAATGGAGGAGATGCTGGACTTAATGAAAGCTCTCCTCCTGCGCAAATAATGGCATAGCCCAGGGGTTCTCAACCCTGTCCTCAGGTACCACTACCGGTCCAAGTTAATTAAATCTCCTTGCTGGAGGTGTGCTCATAACAGACAGTAACATTTTGAAAGCTCCACAGGTTTTGCAGGGAGAACTACAAAACATGGACCGTTAGTGGTACTTGAGGACGGGGTTGAGAACCCCTGGCATAGCCTATTCTCCCTCTCGGACATGAATTGCGCCTCTCTCCTCTTGAAACCACACTGTGCAACGAAGCACAGTGTTAGCAGCTGCAGCAAGCTCTCATTAGCTCATTAGCTATCAAAATAGCACAATAGAGCACTAGCTCAGAGCTAAACATAACCAACTTGTCTGCCATCTTCAAAACAATGAACTGAGCAACCCCACCCACTTTTACCTCATCTTTGTGTGCCAAAAAAAAGTTCCCTTTAAATGACAATCTTTTCTCAGCCTATCATAGCTCTTCTTTTGATGACTCACACTAAAGCCAGGGCAGACCCGATTTCAGTTTGAACGGGATTGACCCGGGAATTTCCAGGGTCTAAGCAGCAGTGTGAACAGGGTTTGAGCTGCTGGGCTGGTGTGTGCCCCGGCAATAACCCAGGTCGAAAATCCTGAGTTTTTGCCGAGGCGGCAGTGGGAACACGGTATCAGTTACACGGGTCAACACAGTTGGTGAGAGATCAGAAGCGGAAAGGCAGATTTTTGTATCATCTACATAGAAATATTACTGAAATCCAAATGACTTTAATATCTGTCCAAGGGTAGTGGTATAGATACAGAAGCGTTGTGGTACTCCAACAGATAGGGAGAAAGCAGGAAAGGTGGTTTCAGGGAACTAACACTGAAAGAGTGGTTAGATATAAGGGATGTGAACTGGGAAATAGCTTTGTCCTAAATACCAAGAAATTGTGATATTGGTTTGAGAAGAGAGTGGTCAACAGCTGCAGAAAGATCCAGGAGAATTAGAAGAGAGTAGTGACCTTTGTGTTTAGCAGTGATTAAATCATTGACCAGTGTAGTTTTGGTGGAGTGTTGGGAACAAAAGCCTGATTGAAAAGGATCCAGAAGATTGTGTTAGGTGAATGTAGGCAAGTCTTTTAAGCTGCTTTGCTGGGCATAAAAGCTGGGAAATGGGCTGATAATTTGAGGGAGAGTCGGGGTCAGAGTTTTGTTTTTTCGGAACTGGAGTAATTAACGTGTGCATGAAAAAAGATGGGCTGGTACTGGTAGAGAGGGAGAAATTGCATATTGTATTAAAGGTAGGAATGAGAATAGAAGACTTTGGACTAGGTTTACTAAAATGCTGACTTGTGAGAGGACAGGAGTACATGTAACAGAGGGGGTAGAGAAAAAAAGGAAGGGTGGGATATGGTGTCAGTAAGAGAGGACAGGGTGACAGTGAAGTGAAGCGAGGTAGTAGCGATGTGGGAAAGGATGACAGTGAATAGGGCAAAGTGAGGGTTTCTCTACACAGCTCTGCCAAAGACGGTGGATGGACTAAAGATGAGTAAAGGACAGAGTTATATGTACTAAAGGTGTAGTAATTATACAGAGGAACAGTTCTATATATGCCACACATCTAGTAATCTATAAACCAACAAGAAAAAAAGTTAATTCATTAAATTAAAAGTTACAGAAAATTAGAGCCATTGAATTATGTAGAGCTGGGTTTTCCAATAGCTCTAAGAGGCCCTAAATTGGCTGAGAACCATTTATTCCACTTCCCCCAACTCATCCCACTGTTCCTCTATTGGCCTGATGCTAAATTCCAACTCCTAAATCCTACCTTCTCTCTAATCACACAACAAACTATGATTTTTATTGTATGTAAGCTTACAGCACCTCACAATATCCTTTATATTATTTTAGTGCTAACCAACCTTTATTACTTATATTGTTTCATTGTAATTTTTGTTTTTGTGACTCATGTCTTGCTATTGTCTTTATTCAGGACATATCTTTGTATAAGTGATTCATAGCCATTGTTGTATACACAAAAAAGAACCATGGTTTAGCTTTGCTCTATAATTTATACAATTTATACTAAAATAATTTAGTTAATACAATGTAAATCAGCCGATAAGTAAATAACACGTCCCCACTGAGGTCAGAACGCACCAACAGTTCTCTTCGGTTAATGGCTCTTGTATTGATGACATTTGGCAGGAAGGACATGTATTGTGTTATATCAAGGCTCAGTGATTTGCTCTACTGCATTCTGGAGCATCCCTTTCCCAGCTTGTTGTAATGGGTGGTGTATAATTGTCAGCATAAGCATTCAGTGCCTCCACCCAAGTATTCTATACAGGGTTATAGAATGTGGATTTCTGCTAATTCCACCAGTGGTTGACTTGGAAAGCCCCTTGTACCCAACTACTAACTCTGCACAAATAGGATCACACAATAGTAAGGAAGAAATAAGTTTATCTATGACAGGGCAGTTATGGGAGAGGAATGGCATTAATTGATTAAAGGAGAGGTGAAACAGGTCAAAACATAAACCCCAGCTAATAAGCAATCACAGTCAATGTAAAATGCAATACTGTGAGCGGGTAACTGTACAAAATAGCTGCCACTCACTCACTCACTCACTCACTCACATCACAACTCCACAAAATGGCTGCCACACATTTGTCTCTGCTGCCAGAATGTCTCTCCCTTGCTGTACTCACACTCATACTGATACAGCACATATCTAAATAATAAGGGCAATTCCTACCTTCCTACCCATGTGGTCCTATTGGACATTATCTGCAACTGCACTCCCCCAGTCTACCCCCTGTCCGGTCTCCCCCCCCAAGGATTACCCCCTCTCGTCATTTTTTAATGATGAAACGCATTTGGCCAAAGAACACAACATTTTAATTTTTAACATTGATTTTTATTTGCATGTTATAGCACAATAACAAAAAAACAAGCACTAGGTGTAAAAGGCACTGGGAGGGTGTTCAAATGATCAATTAACGGATAAAAATATATCACCAAGATGTAATAATCACTGTAAAGTGACTGAATGCATATGAAGGACAAGATAGGATATGTTAAAAAATAGTAGATGAGTGTTGATTAAAAAGAAAAAGAACTAGTAAATAAATCCTGATCAACAAATATATAGTAATTCATAGAAAATCGTCTCAGTTTATCAAAAGTCACAGTCAAATCAGGATAGCCATGTAACCGGAAAATATGCTGGACAAAGAGTTTGGCTAGGGAGACCCCGGAGTGGGACAAAGTGAGATATTTTAGAAAACCTGTCCACTACGACCCAGATGGTATTATACCAAATAAATAGTAATTAATATAAAATCGGCTCAGTTTATCAAAAGTCACAGTCAAATCAGGATAGCCATGCAACCGGAAAATATGCTGGACAAAGAGTTTGGCTAGGGAGACCCCGGAGTGGGACAAAGTGAGCTATTTTAGAAAACCTGTCCACCACGACCCATATGGTATTATACTTGTCGCAGAGTGGAAGGTCAGTCACAAAGTCCATGAACAGATGGTAACACGGGGTCCTCGGAATAGAGAGATGCTGGAGAGGGCCAAGAGGTGGCCTGTGGGGAACTTTATGGTGAGCACAAACAGAACAGGCAGCAACAAATTTGGTAATATCCTGATGGAGAGTTGGACACCAGTAAGACCGACTGAGAAGAGCTAGAGTCTTTTTAATTCCTGCATGTCCCAAGAACTTTGAAGTTTAACCCATAATAAGATCTTCCGACGGAGGGACTGAGGAATGAAAGTCTTGCCAGGTGGTGGAGGCTTCAGAAGTTGTGTAGATGCCACTTGAATTGGGCTCAAGATGAGTTGGTCCTTCTCCTCTCCGGGATCTTTGGCAGAAAAGGAGCGAGAAAGGGCACCCACTTTGCGGTTCTTAGTTCCGGGTCTAAACTGCAAGGAATAATTAAAACAAGAAAAGAATAGGGGCCACCGGGCTTGGCGCAGGTTGAGGCAAGGGGCAGTCTGGCGATAAAATAGGTTCTTGTGGTCTGTCAGAACGATGAAAGGATGGAGTGCTCCCTCCAACAGGTATCGCCATTCCTCCAAGGCAAGCTTCATAGCCAGGAGCTCTTTCTCCCCGATGGCATAAATCCTCTCAGCGGGTTGAAACTTTTGGGAGAAGAAGGTGCAAGGATAGGTCTTTCCATCAGGGAACTGCAGGGATAATACGGCGCCCACTCCTTCCTATGAGGTGTCAACCTCCACTAAAAACTACAGTTAAAGATCCGGTTAACGAAGAACTGGGGTTGAGGAGAAGGCCTTTTTAAGGCGAAGAAATACAGAGGAGCTTTTGGAGAGCCACTTGGAAGACTGGGCTCCTTTCTTCGTCAAACAAGTGAAGGGAGCCATTATAGTGGAGTAGCCCAGATGAACCTACGATAAAAATTAGCAAATCCGATGAACCGCTGGATTCCTCGGAGGGTAGTGGGCTGGGGCCAGTCTACAGTCGCATGGACCTTGGAGGGGTCCATACAGAGTTCCGTACTGGACAGAATAAAACCGAGAAATGCGACTTCTCTGCTCCTCAAAGTCACACTTCTCCAACTTCCTGTACAGATGGTGTTGTCACAGACGAGACAGGATTTCCCTAACCTGGGCACGATGCTCCTCAAGGGTTTGGGAGAAAACGAGAATGTCGTCCAGGTATACTACGACAGACAGATTAAGACAGATTAAGAAGTTCTCTAAAAATGTTATTCATGAAACTTTGACATACCGCTGGTGCATTACTGAGACCGAAAGGCATTACTAGATATTCATAGTGCCCGTCCCGGGGGTTGAAGGCGGTCTTCCATTCATCCCCGGAATGGATCCTGATGAGGTTGTATGCCCCTCGGAGATCTAATTTCGTGAAAATTTGTGCACCCCAAATGCGGTCGAACATCTCGGAGTGGAGTGGTAGAAGGTACCGATTCTTCATTGTAATGTTGTTGAGACCTCGGTAGTCTATACATGGACGTAGACCTCCATCTTTTTTCTTTATGAAAAATAACCCGGCACCGGCAGGAGAAGTGGAAGGTTGTAGAAAGACATTGCTTGGGTCTCAGGAATAGAAAGAGGATAAGTCCGACCAAGAGGAGGAGTAGAACCAGGGATCAAGTCGATCGGACAGTCCCAAGGATGGTGGGGTGTAATTTATCAGTGGCATTGGGGCAGAAAACGTCGGCAAAGTCCTGATATGGGCTAGGAATCTGAGGATTCTGTAGATGCTTCACCTGCCGCTGGGGCACGATTCTAGTGAGACACCCCTGGAAGCAAGCAGAGCTCCAACTGAGAATTTGAGATGAAACCCAGTTGATATGAGGGTTGTGGGTTTGAAGCCATGGCAGGCCAAGGATTAAAGGAGGCGTGGCTTCGGTGAGTTCCAGTAGCTGAATAGTCTTCAAATGAAGAGCCCCAGCTTTGAGTACAAGCGGAAGGGTCTGGTGTGATATAGATCCCCCTGGAATATGACTGCTATCCACCGCGGTGAGATACATAGGGTCAGAAAGAAGTTTGGTAAGAATTTGAAGTTCTTTCACTACTTGGGCAGTGATGAAATTCTTGGCAGCCCCAGAATCCAGAAGGGCTAGGAATTCAACCTGCTGGTCCCCAGAGATCACAGACAAGGGAATCAGACAGTCCCAGTGATTCGAGTAGCGGGTGGGGACTCCTGGGCTGACCTCCTCGGAGTCAGTCAGGAGCGGGTGTTTCCCTGTCGTTTGGTGCACTGCAAGCGCATATGTCCTTATTCCCCACAGTAGAATCACAGGTTATCCCTAATTCTGCTCTGTCTTTCTTGGGGAGTAAGGCAAGATCTGCCCAGCTGCATCGGCTCTTCACCGGTAGAGACAGGGGATCTAGGACGGGGAGGAACGGGTATCCTTGGATGAGATGTTTTCTTCCACCAGAAGCACCGCTCTTGTTGTCTAATATCTAGCCGCACACAGGTCGAGATGAGGGAGTCTAGTGAAGAGGGCAGGACACAAGACAATAAACCATCCTTGATTCGGTCGGAGAGACTCTCCTGGAAGATAGACATAAGAGCTTCCTCATTCCATGACAGCACGGAGGACAACGTGCAAAACTGTATTACGTAGTCCCCAACTGAGAGATCCCTGTGACGAAGATGGAGGATATCCGAGGCGGCAGAGGCTGTGCATCCCAGATCATCAAAAATGGTCTGGAAAGTCTTTTGAAATCCGACCAGGGAGGAAAGGATTGGGCTAGACTTCTATCCAACAACGGGGAGACCCATGCCAGGGCCTTGCATGCAGAGATGATATAAGCGATTTTCGCCTTTTCAGAAGTAAAGGTCTCTGGTTGTAGATCAAAGAGTAGCTTGCACTGATTGAGGAACCTGCGACATAGTTTAGGATTACCATCAAACTTGGCCGGCGTGGATAGAGTAATTCGGAACCCACTGGAGGCCAGGGCGGACGAGGAAGCTGAAGACTGAGCTTGGGCCAACATAATCTGCTGGAGAGCCCCCATTTGGTTGCTAACCTGTTGCAGACTGGACACAACTTGGGACATGGTGACCTCTTGCATCTGGACTCTTTCCGCAATGTTATATTCCGATGCTGCTGGGGTTTTGCCCGGACTTACTCATTAGGCCAGAACAAACTGTCAGGCCCTTTGAAGAAACAGGGTCAGTCGTGGGTAGAGTGGTCAGAGAGCACTGGGGTTCGTACAGGAACCTGGGTGGTCGCAGTAGTTGTCTGCGCATAAGCGCTGGTGCAGATCAGGATGGGTTCCCAGAACCGAGAAGTAGGGCTGGAAAACGCGCTAGGCTGGCAGAACTGGACAGGATACAGGCTGGAGCAAGCCGGACTGGATTGCAGACTGGAGTGAATTGCAGATTTGCAGACTGGACTTAAATGCAGATTTGCAGACTGGAATGGATTGCAGATTTGTAGACTGGACTGGATTGCAGACTTGCAGACTGGACTGGATTGCAGACTTGCAGACTGGACTGGATTGCAGACTTGCAGACTGGACTGGATTGCAGACTTGCAGACTGGACTGGATTGCAGACTTGCAGACTGGACTGGATTGCAGACTTGCAGACTGGACTGGATTGCAGACTTGCAGACTGGACTGGATTGCAGACTTGCAGACTGGACTGGATTGCAGACTTGCAGACTGGACTGGATTGCAGACTTGCAGACTGGACTGGATTGCAGACTTGCAGACTGGACTGGATTGCAGACTTGCAGACTGGACTGGATTGCAGACTTGCAGACTGGACTGGATTGCAGACTTGCAGACTGGACTGGATTGCAGACTTGCAGACTGGACTGGATTGCAGACTTGCAGACTGGACTGGATTGCAGACTTGCAGACTGGACTGGATTGCAGACTTGCAGACTGGACTGGATTGCAGACTTGCAGACTGGACTGGATTGCAGACTTGCAGACTGGACTGGATTGCAGACTTGCAGACTGGACTGGATTGCAGACTTGCAGACTGGACTGGATTGCAGACTTGCAGACTGGAGTCAGGGCCGATGCTAGGGTGTTCGGCGCCTCCCTGCAAACTTTTGCGCCTACCTGTTTAACAATATGTCATTAGGGTTTCTAGAGTATAGTATCCATGTAAGCATCATAAAACACAATCTTGTAACCACAATAAAAGTAAGCAAATGTATACAATACAGGCAGTATTCTAGTCTCCACTATACAAATTCCATTTCATCATAAAAACTGCAATACAATACAGACTATATATCTTAGGGACACATACCTTACATAAATTATCCTAGTGACTGCTATACCACACAGGCTCCCTTACAATACAGACTGCATCCTTCTGACCACTGTACAATAAATTCAACATTCTTGGTACCTGAATGTAGTTAAAAAAAAACAGTCACAAAATGCAATGCAGTCACAAAACAGAAACATTTGTAACAATAATACAATAGAAGCACTGCCTTTTAAGCACTAAGGACCGGATTCAGACCCCCCGCATGTTTTCCGTGCACGCGGGGGTCTGAAATTATGCTAAACAGAAGGGAGTGCACACTTACGCTGCCATAAGCCTGCCTTAAATGCGACATTAGATCAGCGGTCCGTACGACCGCTGATCCGCTACAGTGTGGGAGCCCCCTCCCACACTGTACATTTTACATGCTGTGGGGAAGCACAGCCCTTTTGCATGCAAATGGGCTTGGACGGAACAAAGCGCTAGGATTACTAGCGTAACATCTGGAGGGTGCATGCACCTTGCGTGCGTAAATCAACTGATGATTTTAAATCTGGATCCGGTCCTAAGTTATCCATTTTGTGTGTGTAGTGTATATATTCATCCAATCTCTCCCCCTTGCGTGTACTCCCCCTTATGTGTCTCCAGTCTCCCAATATTCCCATCATGTCTCTGCAGCCCCTCACTAACCCCATCATGTCTTTGCAGTCCCTCAGGCACTAAGGGATCAGTGCAGAGGATTTAAATAGCCCGCCCTGGTTGTGATCATATAAATGTTCCATCTTTGCAAATTATAATCAACTTCAAAAGCAAATAATGACTGTTAAATCTTTGAGTTCCAGTTCAGCCATGAAAACGTGAAGGCTTACAGTTTAGCACGGTCCATCTAGGCTTGGTGTCCTGCTGCTGTCGCTGGTCCCAGCCCCTCTTGGGGTCACTTCAATGATATGTAGTTTTATATAGAAATAAAAGACATCAACTTTAGCAGAATATCACGGTGACAAGAGGCTTAGCAGCGCTGAATGTAATGAAAAACATTATATCAAATTAGTGAGTATGGGCCTGATCCAGACCTACGCCGATGCGCTGTGCTTACTAAAGCCCAGCGTATCGGCGTTCACTTTCCCCGACACTCCCCTTGTGAGGGCGTAAGGCTACCCGATCTTCAGCCGGCGTAAGGAAGGGGCCATAGGCTCGCACAGGAGCGTATGGCTGCCTAGCCCGCCCTCCCACCCTCATTAAACTATCCACGATCGGTCGTTGCCATAGTGATGCCGGGCAAAATCTGTTTATTGAATTTTTTGTTATCCTTGACACATAACATGTACATTTCAACATTGTACAGAAATGTTTCATAAAATGCCACAGGCTGGCATCTGACAGCATACATCTGGCAGTCTTACAAAAGAAAAAGAATAAGTGCATTCCATATGTTACAATTATATGAATGTACATACAAGGCAGTTATATTGACATTGATAACAGGTATTAGCAATACCCCAGTACAAATTGTAAAAAAAAAAAGAAAAGAAAAAAAAAAACCCAGAAAGAACACGTGAATAAAATTTTAATAAAATAAAACAAAACTAACTGAAAATCTAACCTTAGACAAGTATTGTGCCACTCCTACACATGCCTAGATGCATATGTAAAAAATATGTTACTGTTCTCCACTATACAACGAAATTCACCCATTGTACCTTATAAACTATCTTCTCCACTACCTATCCCTGATTGTATGAGCCGGCATCCTCTGCTGCCACTTTGCTCTAGCTGGGCAATTGCCTATACAAATACCATGAGGTGGTCTCAAAAAGTTTATATATCTGGGATTGTATATCTGCGTCCAAGCGATCTATATAAGGACCCCATTTCTTATAAAATTTTTCAATACCCTTCTCTATATCAGGCATAGTAGCCTGTCTGTCCCAATACAATGTACGCATAATTAAACCCTTAACTGTACCTATGAAGGGGGAGTTGGTGAAGTCCAACACTGGAAAATCGCTTTTTTATCCAAGACCAGTATGACTACCAGCACTGGTATCAGCTCTCGGCCCCGTGGTCCAAGGTCCCACCCCTCCAAATTCGGACAAATCATAACTATAGGATCTTTTGCAACCCGCAACTGAAAGGTCTGGTTTATAAACCTGATAATTTTATTCCAAAACTGGGAAATTCTCCGACAGTACCAGAGATTATGGAAAAGATCCACATTTCTCTGCTTGCATTTAGGGCAACAGCCCTGGTCAGAAGGAACCATTTCCTCTGATTTGGGGCTGTGTGCATCCTGTGAATGGTTTTAATATGAGATTCCTGCAATTGCGCAGAATATAAAATCTTCATAACTTGCTCATGGTATTTTAAAATTGGGTCATGAGAGATAAGTTCTGGAATGTCTGCATTCCATCTAGCCACTACACCTTTCCATAGCCTTTCACTACGTACCACCTGCAGACCCCGTTGTAGGAACCGGGTTTTATAACTGTTGGTCTTTACAAAATGTAAAAGCTTCATAAGTCCATCTGTCTGAGTGTCCTCTGCAAAAGCCATAGGCTGATTAAGGGCAAAGTGCCGGACTTGAAGATACATAAAGAATTGGGAGTGCGTAAGGGTATGCTTGTCCTTCAGCGTTTGAAATGTGAGAATCTGTCCCCCAGGGTCAAATATGTTGCGGATTGATAAAATGCCTTTAGATTTCCAATTTGTGAAAAAACTATTTTCCAGACTAGGAGAGAACGCAGGATTTCCCCATATGGGTGCGTATTTGGGTATTTGGAGCTAGATGGTTTACGGTTTAGTTTAGTATTAATCCCAAGCCAGGCTTTATAGGTGTCCTTAAATAAAACATTATTATAATGCTGCGGGGGGATCTCTTTACGGGAACATAGTAATAGCGCCGCTGGGCAGTAAGGATAAAACAGGGCCTCCTCCAATTCCAAGTTGGTATAGATTTCTCTCTGCAGCATCCAGTCCGCAATGTATCTGAAAAATACAAATACAGGCCTCCCTGTCTCTGGGGCAACTGCAATCTAGTTAAGGCGGCTCTCGGCTTTTTATGTTGCCACAAAAATCTCGTAAATAAACGTCTACAGACTCCAATGTCATTATCTGTCAAACTAATAGGCAGTATTTGAAGAATGTAGGATAACTTCGGGAATATCACACTTTTTAGGACAGCTGCACGACCTAACAGAGATAGGGGCAGGTACTTCCAATGTTTTAATTGTTTAGTTATCCCTTTAATTATCACTGTATAGTTAATGTGATAGAGGGTCTGTAGAGAAGGGGAAATGAAGACTCCCAGGTATTTTATGGCGTGAGCGGCAATTTTAAACTGTGTGACCACCGGAGCTTCTGATCTTAGAGTTTCTGCCTGGGTGAGAGGCAGCAACTCGGATTTCTGAAAATTAATACGGAACCCCGAGAAAGTGCCAAATTTACTAATCATGGGGCAAATCCAGAACTACGCATTTCCGCGATTTTACGCGTGGCGGAGACGTAAATTCGCAGATTTGAACGCACTGCGCATGCGCACCATAGAAAATACGCACATTCACGTTGCGTAATTTAGGACTTATGGGTGATTCACATATGTCTCACGTAAATACTTACGTGTGGGCGTGCCAAATTTACGTTCGTCAACAATACGTGCGTTTTACGTGTTGTAGGCAGGGGGTGGTATTTAAAGTGTACAGTATGGGCGTGCTAAGCTGCGTACGTTCGCGTAGTCAGTACGTCCATTAGCGGACGTATGCTGTTACGTTTGGAAAAGTTAAGTTAGGGTTTGGGTAGCGTATTTTGCCAAATTACGTCCGTGCAAGGGGTGTGCCGAGGGGAGTGTTGCGAACTTACGTGTACGAAAATACGCTCCGCGAATAAACGTACGGCACACGTAGTTCTGGATCTACCCCCATGTCTACAAAGGCCGGAATAGATATGCTAGGCTGGGATATGAAAAGTAACATATCATCGGCAAATAGGGCTAACTTCACCTCTATCTGCCGGATACATATACCTTTGAATTGTTCCATAGCTCGCAGGGTAATGGCAAGTGGCTCTAGAGCAAGAGCAAATAGCAGCGGCGATAAAGGGCATCCCTGCCTGGTACCCCTTTCTATATCGAACGGGACAGATAAATAGCCGTTGCAAGCTACCTGACTCTGTGGACGCGTATACAAGGTGGACAAAAGTCCGGAAGACCTCTGGAAACCCAAACCGCTCTAAAGTAGTAAACAAGTGATTCCAGGTCACCAGATCAAAAGCCTTCTCGGCATCGAGGGAAAGCAGCATGTTTTGCCCCTCTCCACCCCCGACTCCGAGAAAGCTCCTGCATAATCGCCGACACCTTACGTATATTGGATACTGAATGTCTTCCAGTTATGAAGCCCGTCTGATCGCGATTGATTAACACAGGAAAAATGACTTTGAGCCTACCTGCCATAATTTTGGTGAATATTTTATAATCACTGTTAAGTAGTGATATAGGACGATAAGAGCTTGGGAGTTCACAATCTCTCCCTGGTTTCGGGAGTACTTTTATGACAGCTGCGTTGAAGTAAAGGGGGATATTACCAGATGCTTGTATGTTGTTAAAAACTGCCTGCAAGGGCTCCGCCACCTGGTCTATAAGAATTTTATAGAAGTCCCCACTAAAACCATCGGGTCCCAGGGCTTTAAACGGTTTCAGTTTTTTAATAGTGTTGGTGACTTCCTGTACAGTAATTGGGGCCGATAATAATGAAATATGTGATGGGGACAAATGTGGTAGGTTTAAATCTGCCCAGAAGCTACATTTCTCCTCTTCATTTATTGAGTCCTGAGAGTATAGTTGGCGATAAAAAAGCTTGAGTACCTCAACTATTTCCGGATCCTTTACCACCCTGGTTCCATCCACCCTCCTCAGGCTTTTTATGATGTTAGGCCTATGTGTCCCTGCTAATAAGTTTGAAAGAAGGCGTCCAGATTTATTGCCTTGTCTATAGAACGTATAACCTGTTTTCCAAGTATATCGGTTGCCAAGCTGGGAAACCACGCTATCAAAGTATATTTTAGCTTCCATGTATTTAGTTTTATTCAGTGAATTCGGAGCACTAAGGCATTTTTGGTAGGCATTAGACAACCTTCCCTGGGAATCAGAGTATAGCTGAGCGCGGGACTTATTAGCTTTGGCCGCATATGAAATTATTTCCCCTCTTGGGGCCTCATTCACTAAATGCGATTTTACTAAAATCACGTGATTTTGAGCTTCAAAATCGCCAAAGGTGATTCACTAAGCTCAAAATCATGTGATTTTAGTAATTTTTTAATCGCGGGTCCGAAAATCGCGGTCCCGACTTTTTTCAATTACAAACATACAATGTTTGTAATTCACTATATGCGATTTCACCAAATCGCGGTGAAATCGCACTGAAATAAAAAAACATAAATTCGCATCTCTAGAGATGAAATTTTATGTTTTTGTGCCGATCGCGAGCATTAAAACACATGTCTGTATAACAGACGTGTTTTAGTGCTGAAAAATCCTAAGTTCGGCATGTCTGCAACGTGGCATGCTGTAGTCATTGAATTACAAGGATCATCAAAGGTGATCCTTGTAATTCTTTGTTTACAGCATGAATACACTTGTATCCATGCCGAACTGCGCGTAGTGTGTGTTAAAAAAAAAAAAAAATCCACAAATACATTAACCCTTTAAAAAATCTAATAAAGTGTTACATATTTACAAAAAATTATTAAACCTAACTAACATTACCCCCTAAGTGTATGCACTTACCTTAGGAGGTCATCTATAAAACAAAGTGGTACATGTGTATAATAATAAATTTTTTTTAAAAGAACTCTACTGTTAATTTCTTTCATCTTCATAATGTAATCAGTGCCCCCTACTGGTGGGAGGTTAGTGTGAATTCGTCCCGATCAAGGTGAGGAGCCGTCATCGTCCTCTCCAGCCCAGAAGACATCGAAAGAAGAAAGAATAAAGAAGAAATAGACTTCAGAGAAAGCAAAATTGAAGGGTCCCAAGATGCGGACAGCTAATGGTGAGTTTAAAAAAAATGTATTATTATTATACACATGTACCACTTTGTTTTATACACTTAGATTAGGAGAGATGACCTCCTAAGGTAAGTGCATACACGTAGGGGGTAATGTTAGTTAGGTTTATTATTTTTTGTACATATGTAACACTTTATTAAATTAGTGAAAGGGTTAATGTATTTGTATCATTTTTTTTTTACACACACTGGACACGCAGTTCTGCATGTCTGCAATGTGTAGACATGCTGTAAACATAGAATTACAAGGATCACCTTTGCTGATCCTTGTAATTCAATGACTACAGCATGCCTGCAAGTTGCAGACATGCAGAACTTTGGATTTTTTAAATACACGCCATTAGTTAAAGGGCTAATCGTGGTGAATTTTTGATTAAAATCACCGCGATTAAGCCCTAAAAACATGGCGGCACATCGCCTGTGTTTGAAAAAATCGCATCAATATCGCGCTTTAGTGAATTTGGACAAAAAAAAAAATTTCGCGCCAATATTGCCGCGATGCCCCGCGATGCGATTTGGCACGAAAATATCGTCCTTAGTGAATAAGGCCCTTAGAACGGATTTGGCAGCCTGCCAATATAGCAATGGGCTAGATTTATGGGCAATATTATTATTAGCGTAATTCGCCCAAGAGGCCTGTAACATATTACGAAATTTAACAGAACTATTAAGGTAGGAAGGAAAATACCATGGTTTATAGTCCCCCCTATCCCCGCTATGTGCTAATGTGACCCATACTAAAGCATGGTCTGTAAAACAGATAGGTTCAATCTCGGCTGCAAGTGTTTTAGGCAGTAATAGATTAGACATGAGAACATAATCAAGCCGAGAAAGACTACCATGTGCGGCTGATAAACATGTGAATTCTTTATCCGTAGGATGTCTAGCCCTCCATACATCACATAGGCTCAATTGGGTACACAGAGAAGAAATATTCAGCTTAGGGATTTTTCTATGGCCCTTAGTAAATGTTTGCCTATCCAGGACATTAGAAGCTACCATATTAAAGTCGCCACAGACGATCATATTAGAGTTATTCTGCAATAATAGTTTAGCCAGCAATTTTTTAAAAAAACCTTGATTGTTGGTATTGGGGCCGTAAACATTACACAACAAGTATCTAGATTCCTCCAGGAATATATCTGTAATGGTGTACCTCCCCTCCCTATCAGAGCTAGTCTTGTATACAGTATTTTGCACACGGTTATGTACTAAGGTAACCACACCTCGAGATTTAGAATTAAAGGATGAAAACGATACCACTCTATATCCCATTATATTTAGTTTCTCCACTTCTGGAGGTTTAAGATGCGTCTCTTGCAGCAGTGCAACATCAATTTTTAATTTTTTCAGGTATATAAAGAACTTTTTCCGTTTAATGGGGGACTGTATGCCTCCCACATTCCAGGTGCACAGCCTCAAGGAGGCCATAGAGGGTCAACTAATGGACACGAATATAATATATATTGAAACCGTATTTTACTGAAGAACAGATAGGTCACCCCCATAGAGGGAAGCAATCCAGAGTGGTAAAAGATAAATACAAGGCATAATAACATTAACACCATGTTATATGATCGCGAGAATCGTAGGGGGGCACAAACAAAAAATAAAAAGAACATCAGAACATTAAACCTAACTACAAACTCCAACACTAGCGCAAACCGCGCCATTGTAACCAAATGTTGGAACCAGACTTCCGAAGCAATTTGATCCAAGATATAAACTTTCCTGGATCTGCCTCCTATGGACCACGGCATAGTAAAAAAAATGTTTTAAATACATAACTAAGTGTATACAGACAATTTTGAAATACTTAGCTAACACATATAGTGTTGGCCGCACCTTATCAATACCTTTTAGTATAGTACTCCCTTACTATATCTGTATTTCCTAGATGTTTGTTATATATATATATATATTTTTTTTTTTTTTTTTTTTTTTTTTTTTTTTTTTTTTTTTTTTTTTTTTTTTTTTTTATTTTTATGTTTTTTTTTTTTGTTTTTTTTTTAATTATTTTATTTCGTTTGCTGTTTCAATGAGCCTCCTCTCTCCTAGTTTAGGTGATAGCAATTAGTTAACCTAGGAATCAAAAACTTTCTAGAGCAACAACAACTTCCCTGAAAGCCTAATAACTGGTAAACACAAGTACTTATACTTATGCTTATCGCAGAGATGCAATAAAGAGTCAAGGTCAGGGTGTGCAGTCAATCAATGAGAGGGAGTCCTGGAGGGTGCATCCATCGTCCATCAATCAAATAATGTAGATACATCCCTGAGGCCCCGATCTCCTCATAAAGTAGGTGAGTGAAAAGGAAGAAGAGGTCCCCCTTGCTTAAGCATTTTCGCAGGCAGGTTCCACTGCTCCTCTGCTGATTTGGTCCTGGATAAACGCCTGGGCCTCAGATGCCGATAGGAAATCCTTGTATCCCTTGCCGACGAATAACCGGAGCCGGGAACCGAGAACAGAAGAGCAAACTTTTGTTGAGATTGCACCAGCTGAGAGCATAGGCCTTTCGCGCCCGGGTCACTTCAGCTGAATAGTCCTGGAAAAGGCGTAATCTTCTCCCTTCCCAGGTGAGCGTATCCATCTTTTTAAATGCCATCCATAACAGCTCCTTATGAAGGAAGTTAAGGCAGCGAAAGATCACAACACGCGGCCGATTCTGTGGGTCATCTCTGGGGGGTCCTATGCGGTGTGCTCGCTCTATGATGATATCTTGACAATCAGCATGCACATGGAGTAGTTTAGGCAAGGTGTCAGTAAGAAACTCCATAAGACCTGGGCCTTTGAGGGATTCTGTCAGCCCCACCAATTGCAGATTATTGCGCCTGGAGTGATTCTCCAGGTCTTCTACCTTGCTCCAGAGCTTGGATTGATCCACCTGTAGAGATTTAGCAGTAGATTGTAACGTTTGCACCTCCTGAAAAAAAATCACCCGCCACTTGTTCCACAGCAGCCACTCTCTGGTGAATGGAAGCCATCTGCTCCTTTATTTCTTGCAGCGCACGGTTGAAGGAATTAGCCTGTGCCTGCATGAGAGGTGCCATGGTCTCCCTGATGGCTTTAACAACATCTCCATAGGAAATGGGGGATGACATGGAGTCCTGTGCATCAGATATAGTAGAGCTCTCAAGCTTGTCAGGAGAAGAGGGGAAGCGCGGGAACAGGGTTCAGATGTTGCCGCCATATTGGATCCAGCCTGCGAGCGGTCCGTCTTGGTCCTCTGCACTTTAGGGGGCATTAAAACCGGGAAATGCCGCTTCATATAGTGGAGGAATGATTCAGCTGAGGTTAGGAGTAGTGAGGGTGATAGTTAGGGCTAGTGTCCGTAAGATATGCGCCAGATATGCTGCGGTTACAGCGGAGCTAAAGGGAGCTGCGTCTCACTGCATCCCCGCCAGAACCGGCAGGGGATCTTCCTAGCGACGGCGGGCGTAGGTCTGGATCAGGCCCTATGAATCAAAAAAGTGCATAGGCAGACATATACCACACAATAAGATTAAACAAGTACTCCAATGTCCGCTGTTAAAGAGCCAGAGTAATATATTTAACATATGCAAAAGTGAGGACTTCTGATCTAAAAAGGCAGTATGACCCTAACGCAGAGCCCTTAGAAACCTCGCGGTTTCGCTTCTCCCGTGGGATGGTAACTTACCCTGCACTCACGCTAGCCCCATGAGTCTCACAGTTACAGGTAATTGCACCTGATGACGGACGGCATGCCCGGTGCACTGAAATATACTCACAATGCGCGTTTCATTCCAATGAACATCTTCCTGGGGAAAGTGTGTTCAGGTGAGTGTCAGAAGTCGGTTTTTAAATGCTGGTGTGCCAATCAGTAGTGCAGTACCACACCTGATAGGTAATTGCTAAGCTATAGCAGGAGAACCAATTCATATAAACTGAAAAAGAGAATAAAAACGATATATATATTTAATTGAAAGTTGCATGGAATGAAATAAACTATAACCTACATATACATTTAGTTTAAAATACGACATAGCAAAGCAGTGGATAAGGATCATTTATATGCGGAGAGATTGTGAAGTGGAAAAAGGTACGGCGCTATTTAAGATGAACTGTCATAATCATCGCTGGTGTTAATCCATCAATCTTTGCACCCAAATCAGTAGTATAACATGACCAAGATTATGTCTAACATGGTTGCAAAATACTACCCACTTACATAAGTGGCATAGTACTAAATTCAACAGTAATATAGAGATTAAATTTGGTCATCAGCTGTCAAAAAACATACAGAACAATCATGGATTAATATGACAAAATATATATAAAAATGCTGTATAACAAGGTAAATATAAATAGTACCATATGCTCCTGAAAAGACCTATGTGACTCACTTAGATGACCCCAATATAGAAATTTCAACCCTCATGGAGTTGATATTAAAGTAGAGAGTCAGACAAAATTGTGATATATCAGAAATAACTAAACCAGACATGAAATGGGCATTAGTTTATACAAAAAACATATACACCAATGTTAAAAATGACATTAAAAACAACAAAGTAGTCATTCATGAGATGAGGACTAATACACCTCAATAGTAGTGAGGTGTATATGTCTGCTGTGGTGTTCAGTGGAACATAGGACATAATAAACTGTTCCAATGTCAATGCAGCTATTCTTGTGCAATAATAAATGTATAATTGAAATTTTGTTGTTATATTAGAGTATGAAAAAGAAAAAGAAAATGCCCAAAATGATATGTCTGGATAGAGTCAATTCAGCCTAAAAATGGAGTGTAGGTTACATTTTCATTCATCCCTCTAGGTGATGATGGGTCAAGCATAAAGATCCATTTAAGTTCTTTCTGTAACAGAATCTT
Organism: Limnodynastes dumerilii; assembly: GCA_011038615.1. NCBI lineage: Eukaryota > Metazoa > Chordata > Amphibia > Anura > Limnodynastidae > Limnodynastes > Limnodynastes dumerilii. The sequence continues at coordinate 29,009 of WWET01006857.1, read as the reverse complement.
ATTGGTGTCTCCACCCCGCAGGTTAGAAAATATTTTTTCTATGATAAAGGCCTTTAAGTCAGATGGATCCGAATTATGTTTGTGGAGGAAGTGACGGGTAACTGGTGTAAGGTTCTTCATTTTTGGGCATCAGCAAAACTGTGTCGTATAGATCCGACATGTTCTAATAGTCGGACTTTGAATTTTCTGACAGTTTTTCCAATATATCTTAACCTGCATGGGCAAGTCAGGCAATATATCACGTTATTGGTGTTACAATTCATAGGTTCAAGGTTTTACAAGTATATGATTGTCCAAACTTATCAGTTATTGCTAATGTCTTATCCATAAAGTTGCAGGCTCTACAGTGGCCACAGGCAAAAGATCCCTTTAGGGATAATTTGAGTTGAGAGGGAGATTGTAAGAAGCTATGGATCAATTTGTTCCTAAGATTACCAGCCCTTCTCCAGCTCATGTTGACTTTAGGGCCTAAGGCTTTTGCTAGATCATTATCAGCCTGAAGAGTGTAATCGCCAGATTGTCTTGTGAGTCTTATGACGTTTTTTGCGGGTAAATCAGTTGGTCACAATCTATGTGTTTGGCAGACTTGTATGATTTGGTGTTATACCCATGGCTTTTAAGGTGTAGGGCAAGTTCAT
>WWET01006857.1:7250-24222 GCA_011038615.1 Limnodynastes dumerilii | reverse complement strand
AGTGGGGGTCGAGGGGGGGGGGGGGTCGCTGGAGACACAGGATAGTTGTACTGAGAAGGGGATGGTGGTACATGATTGGGGGGCTAGTGGCAAATAATAAGAGTACGGGGGGTTGGTGGCACATGATGGGAACACTGGGGGGAGGGCTGGAGACACATGATAGGAGTACTGGGAGAGGGCACTAGTATTACATGATGGCAGTACTGGGGGGGCTGGTGGCACATGATTAAAGTACTAGGGGGGAGGCTGGAGACACATGATGGGAGTACTGAGTGGGTGCCTGGGAGGGCTGCAGGCTCAAAATGGGGATACTGGGGGAGGGGAATTTTCAATTCCAAAGGAGAAGGACGCAAATGTATTTTTTGCAGGGGGTCGCCAGACATGCTAGCACACTGTTATTTAGACTTGGGATAGGAAACATCAACTCTCAACTCTAATACTGTTTGCAACAGATGAAATATGACTTCCCCTGAAATCAACATGATTTTGCCCAGGTGTAACTTTCCTTTCTTAGGACCTTATTTACAAAAGTCGATTTGGGCCAAACTCCTGGGACTTTGCCTGTGATTTACAAATCTCCATATTCACTTAAACCAAACTCCCGTGATTTGTGGCTTCTCTTAAATTGCCGTCCATAAAATCGTCATGTTGATTTTTACAGTGTTCCACATACAAATTGTTCTATTCACTAAGGTTGATTTAATGAAATAGCCTCAATCTCTCCATGAAATCACCATATACCAAATCGCCTTGGGGTATAGGCGATTTTGACCAAATCACCATCCAGGTCCTGTTTCACGCTTAAAAAGGGGCTTGCAGTTATTCTAGTAAAGGCACCCCTGGCCTAAACCATGTTGAATTTAAGTTAGTTTTCTTTCATCTGTTGTAAACAGTATTACAGTTGAGAAGTTATGTTTCTCAAGTTTATTAATGCAAAATCAAAATAAGAGTGTAATTTAAATTTAAGTTCAGTGTGTGTGTGCAGAAATCAATTACAATATATATCCCTGCAAGTAAACAAGAAATAACTTTACATCCCATGAAAACAACATGTTTTTGTGCAGGTGTAATGCTTTAATTTTAATTACAAACTCCCTCTTAAGTGTGAATCAGGTCCCAGGATTGGTTGCAGCCCTACGGTGCCTATAAAAGGCAGTCCCCAATTACTAACAGATGTGGCTTTGTTTGGAGAGAGAATGGAGTTTGTTCTTGGTAGTGCTTTGAATGTCTTGGTGAATGCTGGTGTGGCTGCTGGGATGGGAGTGAGGAGAGTGACCATCACCAGCCCCAGGTTCTGCACACGCAGCGCATCATACAACGTCCCAGGGTGTATCACAAGCGTATGGACCTGGACTCCCTGTCTGATCAGGAGGAGGTGCACTGTTTTGGCTGAACCGTGCCAACCTCCTGAGAATTTATGACCAGGTGAGGAGGGATTTGGAACTTGCAACTGCTTGTTCCCATGCATTGTCTGGGATGCAGAAATTAATGTGTGTCCTCCACTTTCTGGCTACGGGGTCTTTCCAGGCAGTCACTGGGAGAGTGGTGGGAGTTTTGCAGCCAAGATTTAGCCGTCACTTGACTCATGTGTTAAGTGCACTTAAAAAACTAGTGCGTACATATATTTGCTTCCCCAGCCAGGAGTCACAATGGCGAGCTCATAAGCTGGCATTCTATAGTGTCTCAGGAATGTCCTGGGTGCTATAGATTGCACTCACATACCGCTGAGAGCACCTAAACAGCGATCCCAGGTATATGTGAACCATCACCATTACCATTCCCTGAATGTTCAGGTGGTCTGTGATGCTAATATGAAAATAGTGAGTGTGTTTGCTGGCTTCCCTGGGTCTTGCCATGACTCCTATATTCTGAGACAGTCGTCCTTGTATGACAAGTTTGAACATGGTCAAATGCCAGAAGGATGGCTGCTGGGTGAGTGTTTTGATGTTTTTAACATGTTTTTATATGTTTACAAATCATAATCAGTAATGTTTATTTTTTAATTTTTCATAGGGGACTCACGATATGGGTGTAGGCCCTGGTTGATGACACCACTACTGAATCCACAGACTCCTGGGCAACACAATTACAATCAGGCACATAAAGCCACTAGAGGAGTACCTTTGGCCTTTTAAGAACTAGGTTCAGGTGTCTTGATAAATCTGGTGGCTTGTTGCTTTATTCTCCTGCTAAGGTAGCAGAAATTGTGCTTGCATGTTGTCTCCTGCACAATGTTGCCCTAAACCAACAATCCCACGACATTATTGCAGTTGAGGATATAGTGCAGGAAGCCCATTTAACATCTGGAGATGTGTTTTATAATATGTCTGGGAGGCAAATTAGGGATAGAATAATTCAAAATTGGTTTTCTTGTAAGTATGACAAAGCAAAATTACAATGAAATTTGGGATTAGATGTTGGCCATGTTACCATTTTAACACACTATGGTGTTTATGTAATATACACAATACTGTGAAGTACACATCTAAAGTAACAATTTTGTCAGCTAACAAACAAAAGCAACAACAACGTATGGTTCAAGGTTTAATTTTCACCATGTTAGCTATAAAAACTGCATTTAGTATTTATGCAAAGCGGGATAAACAACTGAAAACACACAATGATCCAACTTTAACCTATAATTTTCTTCTCAAGGATTGTCCTGTTGGGCTTGTGGCATGTTTACGGACTAGGCCACGCCTTGTACTAAATCCACGTTGGATGGGAGTGTTGGGGGTGGTACTGATGGGGGTGCTGTCAGCACTTGTTTCTGTGGAGGTAGACAATGATGCAGGTTGGTATCCAGTTTGCCTTTGTGCCTCCAGTTGTGACAACAAATGAATCATGTGGGTGTTAAGTTCTCTGAAATGACTATTGGCCTCCTATAAAGCGCTACTCACTTGGGTCAGAATTATATTTTGTTTCTCTAATGCAGCACCTGTTGAATCCCATCATGTTTATGCTTTGAGAGCTACGCACAGCCTTAAATATTTTACGCAGCATTGTGCGCTGTGATGACATGAATGACACTTGCCCTTCATCAATGCTCTCCAGCCTTGCTGATATTTTAGAGAGACATCTTATTGAGATGTGGCTGTTGTGCCTTCAATAGTATTAGCAGGTGGGGAGAATGGCTCTCTCTGTGGGGGTAAGGTTTCTGGCACAATATCCAGATAAAACTCTGTTATATTGGGGTCTGTTTCCACAGGGTCAAGTTGCTGTTCTTGATCAATGCTGGAAGTAGAAGGATCATCTGAAGTAAACAAAAAAAATGTAAGTACAGACAAACTCTAAAATCTTTACACAGAATTAGGAAATTTATGGGGTTTTTTTGGAACGGGTGTAACACACATTCCTTTACGAAAAGAATGATCTATAGGCTAATTATGGACGTCAACACTCACCAGCCACTGTTGGTTCCGAAGGGGACATCACCACATCCACACTGCCTTGTACAGCAACCTCAGGTTTGAAAGAGGCGCATGTCTCTTTAATTGGCTGTAATATAATGCTCAATAATATTTTTAGTAATTACCATAACACCTAACATAAACACCAGCTAAACACCAACTGTAGAGGTACAATCCTTATATATATATATACAGGGGCCATCGGTAGCTTGGGTGGGCAGAGTTGCGAGTGGGGGGGATGGTGGTGACTAGTGTTGGGGGGGGGCGACATTTTAGGAGAGCAATTCTGCTCTCAACCTCTGCACGTGAGCAGTAGCATCACAACGGTGTGAACGCTATAGCACATGCGTATAACGGTGAGGAGCAGAATTGCTTTTATATAGATAGATTACAGAGAGATTCACCTTTAGAGGGGTTCAGGGTCTGAGTGAGGGCAGGTGTAGGGGGCAGTTTCTGGGTTGCAAGGTCTGATTGAGGGCAGAGGTTGGGGGCTGGATGTGAGTGAGAATAGGGGTTTGTGGGGTGCAGGGATCAGGTGGGAGCAGTGGTTGGGTGGCAGATAGTGGGGTGCAGAGCTTGGATGGCAGCAGGTGTTAGGGAACAGTTACTGGGGTGCAGGGCTCAGGGGGGCAGGACTTGCGTTGTTAAAGCTTGGTTGGGAGCAGTTAGTGTGGTGTAGGGCTTGGTAGGGGGCAGTTAGCGGGGTGCAGGATTCATGTGGGGAAAAAAGGTTGGGAGGCAATTAGTGGGGTGCAGGGTCTGAGTGAGGGCAGGGGTTGAGGACAATGGGCCTGATTCAGAGATGCAATTTTTTCGCTACTTAGGTGTGTATATTTAGGATCTTAGAAAATTTGCAACAATGCGCATGCGTAGTAATAGTGCAACGCCGTCTACATAGAGGTTAGGATCTTTAATTCGCTAAGCGTGGACCTGTGAATCGCTCGCAAGATCTTAAGTGCTGCGAAAGTTTAAGATCTGAAGGATTTGCATAGAAATGGGCGGGGGGAGGCAGGGAAATGAGGGAAAGTGGGCGCGGTCAGACACTTAGGATCTCAAATAACAGCAACTACTTCCCTTAAGATCTCAAATGACAGCGCAGAGTTAGGGTTGCTCAATGGTGGTCTAACTTTAAGATCCGCCGCTGTTTGCAAGGGGAGTGACTATTTAAACAGTGGGCTGTAACCTGCTAAGATCTGAATTTAGTTGCGTATATTTGCGATCTTTTCGCAGTCGCATCTCTGAATCACCCCCAGTTAGTGGGGTTCAGGGCTCAGGTGGGGGCAGGGCTTGCAGCAGTTAGTGTTGTGCAGGACTTGGTTGGGGGTAGTTAGTGGGGTGTAGGGCTTGGGTGGAGGCAGGGTTTAGGGGCTGTTAGTGGGTTGCAGGGTCTGAGTGAGGGCAGGGGTTAGAGGCAGACTGTTAAACACACAGTAGGTATTGGCTGCACTTACCATCTTCCAGGATGTGGGTCGGTTTCACAGCCTGGAGCCTGAACTTAATGGTGCTCCAGACGGGTGTTGGGGTCTTCACCGCTTCACTGTCTGACAGCCAGATGATAGTCTCGAAGTTGTCCCCCTGATCAGTGCATCCGCCTACTGCACAGCCACTTATTCAAACTGGTGCAGGCCACCAACGTGGTCAAAGTGCACGTGAGTGGCCACAGCCATCAGTGACCGGCATCTGGATCCTCGGTTCTTGCCCTGCGAGAGAAGCATCAAGGAGCACAGGTAGTCCGACAGGCTGCAGAGCCCCGGACACGTGTCGGCCACCAGTTCCTGATGGTAGCCACGGACACCTCAGGTGTGCAGCAGCAGCTGCCAGGTGTCAGTTCCCCGGAGAAGCAGGAGATCAAGGAACTTGGGCAACAGCCATGTGATGTCCTTCCTCCAGACGTGGATTGAAAGGGCTTCTTTCTGCAGTCCCTGAGTTCCCTGATCTTCTGCTACCCCAGGGAGCTGACACCCGGCGGCTGCTGCTACACACTTAGGGGGGAGGTCAGGGCTAGTGGTGAATTGTGGGGCACTGGGGGGGTCAGGGGATGTAGTGAAAGGTGGGGCACTTGGGGGACATTTTCAGGAGAGCAATTCTGCTCCCAACTGCTGCACATGCGCAGTAGTGTCAAAATGGTGTGGACACTACTGCGCATGCATATGCCAGTGACTAGCAGAATGGCTTTTATATATAGATCACAGAGTGATTCACATTTAGTGGGGTGAAGAGTCTGAGTGAGGGCAGGGGTTGAGGACAGTTAGTGGGGTGCAGAGCTCAGGTGGGGGCCAGTGTTTGGGGAAATTAGTAAGGGAAGGGTCTGAGTGAGGGCAGGGCTTGGGGGGCAGTTAGTGGGGTGCAGGGCTCGGGTGGGGGCAGTTAGTGGGGTGCAGGCTTTGGGTGGGGTAAAGGATTGGGGGGCAGTTAGTGGGGTGCAGGGTCTGAATGAGGGAAGGGGTTGGGGGCTGGGTCTTTATGAGAATGGGTATTAGGGTCAGTAAGTGGGTTGCAGGGGTTTTGGGCAGTTAGTGAGATGCAGGATTCAGATAGGGGTTTGGTGGCAGTTAGAGGGGTACAGAGCTTGTATGGCCGCAGGGGTTGAGTACAGTTAGCAAGGTGCAGGGTCTGAGTGAGGGCAGGGATTGGGGGTAGTTAGTGTGGGCAGTGTCTGAGTGAGGGTAGGGGCAGCTCACAGGAGAGCCAGCAGCACTCACTAAAAACACCCCTCTGTAAAAGCTGTAACCTGCCTACAGTTAAGGCAAGGGGGAGGAGCCACACAGACCACATGATGGCTCCTCCCCTTACCTTAACGCTAGACAAGCTGCCGCTGTGACAGACGATTGTGTTTGATGATCAGCGCTGGCTCACCTGTGAGCTGCCCCTCCCCTCGGGCGACCAGAAATGCTGTGACAACGGCAGCTCGCCTATAATTAAGGCAAGGTGGAGGAGCCACACAGGCCATGTGATGACTCCTCCCCCTTGCCTTAACTCTAGGCATGCTGCCGCTGTCACAGAGAGCTGAGTTTGGTGATCAGCGCTGGCTCTCCTGTGAGCTGCCCCTGCCCCTCCCGGATAGCTTCTGCTGTAATGCTGGAGAGGTGAGCAAAGAAGCAGAGGGGGGAGGCTGGTGGTACACTTGGGGGTGCACATTTTAGGAGAGCAATCCTGGTCCCATCCGCTCTGCACATGCGCAGTAGCATTACAACAGCTTGAATGCTACTGCGCATACGTATGACGGTGAGGAGCAGAATGGCTTTTATATATATAAATGTGTGCCGTCTATGGCTCCAGCACCCTGTGAATATTCTTGTCGGAGGAAACCAGTGATGGTATCATCTAGTCGACGTCCAACAGGCAAGGAGATGAACCACTTGTACAGAGTTTCTACCAATGCCTTTGTAACTTCATGCACTAGAGTGCAAACTTTCGATCTCCCCACTCTAAACAAGCATGTAATTGTAAGGTATTCGCCAGGGGTGGCATACCACCACATCACAATCGCTAGTCTCCTATTTGCTGAAATGGGTTTTCTGCAGTTTGTGGTCTGTGTAGTATGTGCTGGAGTAATAAGGTCCAGCACATATTGAAATGACCCATGAGACATGCGGAAGTGTGCCATCCACTGATCGTTATCATAAGCTTCAACAGTAGACCAGAAAGCGTCTCCGTGACTGTGGTATCTGGCCCACATGCTTCTGTTAGTCTCCGTGTTGAATCTCAAAATGGAGGAGATGCTGGACTTAATGAAAGCTCTCCTCCTGCGCAAATAATGGCATAGCCTATTCTCCCTCTCGGACATGAATTGCGCCTTTCTCCTCTTGAAACCACACTGTGCAACGAAGCACAGTGTTAGCAGCTGCAGCAAGCTCTCATTAGCTGTGTAAAACATCAAAATAGCACAATAGAGCACTAGCTCAGGGCTCAACACAAACAACTTACCTCATCTTTGTGTTCCAAAAAAAAGTTCCTTTTAAATGACATAATCTTTTCTCAGCCTATCATAGCTGTTCTTTTGATGACTCACACTAAAGCCAGGGCAGACCCGATTTCAGTTTGAACGGGCCTGACCCGGGAATTTCCAGGGTCTAAGCAGCAGTGTGAACAGAGTTTGAGCTGCTGGACTGGTGTTTGCCCCGGCAATAACCTGGGTCGAAAATCCCAAGTTTTTGCCGAGGCGGCAGTGGGAACACGGTATCAGTTACACGGGTCAACACAGTTGGTGAGAGATCAGAAGCGGAAAGGCAGATTTTTGTATCATCTACATAGAAATATTACTGAAATACAAATGACTTTAATATCTATCCAAGGATAGTGGTATAGATAGAAAAGCATTGTGGTACTCCAACAAATAGGGAGAAAACAGGAAAGGTGGTATCAGGGAACTAACACTGAAAGAGTGGTGAGATATAAGGGATGTGAACTGGTGTGAGTGGTGACCTTTATGTTTAGCAGTGATTAAATTATTGACCAGTGTAGTTTTGGTGGAGTGTTGGGAACAAAAGCCTGATTGAAAAGGATCCAGAAGATTGTGTTAGGTGAATGTAGGCAAGTCTTTTAAGCTGCTTTGCTGGGCATAAAAGCTGGGAAATGGGCTGATAATTTGTGGGAGAGTTGGGGTCAGAGTTTTGTTTTTTCGGAACTGGAGTAATTAACGTGTGCATGAAAAAAGATGGGGTGGTACTGGTAGAGAGGGAGAAATTGCATATTGTATTAAAGGTAGGTGATTATAGAAGACTTTGGACTAGGTTTACTAAAATGCTGACTTGTGAGAGGACAGGAGTACATGTAACAGAGGGGGTAGAGAAAAAAAGGAAGGGTGGGATATGGTGTCAGTAAGAGAGGACAGGGTGACAGTGAAGTGAAGCGAGGTAGTAGGGATGTGGAAAAGGATGACAGTGAGGAGGGCAAAGTGAGGGTTTCTCTACACAGCTCTGCCAAAGACGGTGGATGGACTAAAGATGAGTAAAGGACAGAGTTATATGTACTAAAGGTGTAGTAATTATACAGAGGAACAGTTCTATATATGCCACACATCTAGTAATCTATAAACCAACAAGAAAAAAAGTTAATTCATTAAATTAAAAGTTACAGAAAATTAGAGCCATTGAATTATGTAGAGTTAGTTGCTGGGTTTTCCAATAGATCTAAGAGGCCCTAAATTGGCTGACAGTCGTTTATTCTACTTGCTCCAACTCATCCCACTGTTCCTCTATTGGCCTGATGCTAGATCCTATCTCCTAAATCCCACCCTTTCTCTAATCACACCACAAACTATGATTTGTATTGTATGTAAGCTTACAGCATCTTCCAACAGCCTTTATATTCTTTCAGTCCTAGCCAACCTTTGTTCCTTATATTGTTCCATTTTAATTTTTGTTGTTGTGACTCATATGTCTTGCTATTGTCTTTATTTAGGACATATCTTTGTATAAGTGATTCATAGCCATTGCTGTATACACAAAAAAGAACCATGATTTAGCTTTGTTGTATAAATTATAAATTTATATTAAACTAATTTAGTCAGTACCATGTAAATCAGCCGATTAGTAAATAACACGTCCCCACTGAGGTCAGAACGCACCAACAGTTCTCTTCGGTTAATGGATCTTTTATTGATGACATTTGGCAGGAAGGACATGTATTGTGTTATATAAAGGCTCATTAATTTGCTCTACTGCATTCTGGAGCATTCCTTTACCCGTGTGGTGTATAGTTGTCTCCACCCAAGTCTTCTATACAGGGTTATGAAATGTGGATTTCTGCTTGTTCCACCAGTGGTTGACTTGGAAAGCCCCTTGTGCCCAATCACTGACTCTACACAAACAGGATCACACAAGTAGTAAGGAAGAAGTAAGTTTTTTTTGCGCCAGGCACCTCAAGTTTTTCCATAACTGAATTCCGAGGCTTGCTGTATGGGAGAAGTACGTTTATCTATTACATTGCAGTTACGGGAAATTAATGGCATTAATTAAAAATGGGGTTGATTAACAGGGTGAGGTGTAACAGGTCAAAACATAAACCCCAACTAATAAGCAGTCACAGTCAATGTAAAAGGCAATACTGTGTGCATGGGTTCAAAATAGCTGCCACCCATTCACTCACATAACAACTCCACGAAATGGCCGCCACACATTCGTCTCTGCTGCCAGAACGTTTCTTTCTTGCTGTACTCACACAAATACTGATGCAGCACATATCTAAATAATAAGGGCAATTCCTACCTGCAGCAAATGATATTCTAAAGACACAATTACTTTGGTGCACTTAATGAACCATTGGTAACCTGGGTTAGTTGTACAGTTTCTAGGCCATGTTCCCTTAATCCCATAATGTCCACTTGTCTTGATTAATTTAGATGTAAGGCAGGATGACTAATTTGCTATCACATGACTATGGTGAATTTTGAATTGAAAGTCACTGGACTGGATCCAGATTTACGTACTCTGTGCAAGCGTAATTCCTCCGAAGCGGAAGTAAAATTACCACAGTGCAAAGTAAATTCCGTTTGGTCCCCTCGAATGTACGGCATTTCCGTATCCTTGATCTAACTTTTTTCAATGTTGTGTCGAATGGAGCTGGTGCATAATTAATGATTAATGGCCCCCTGTCACAGTGCTGGAAATATTTGCCTAATAGTAAGTACTGGCAAACTGTAAGACTCATCCAATTAGTACAGAAGGTTTGGTAAAGACATTGGGCCATATTCAGACTTTATAACGTTCACAAACATACGCATATTGTGTGCATAAGTTGGTGTTTTTTAGCGATCTGCATGTTTTATGCATCAGATCTCACTACATACAGTGTTGATTTCCACACATGCACAACTCCTTATGAGTTATAGTCACAGGGTGTGACTATACTCCATACGTGGGAAAATACGTGATCTGGGTAGGGAGAGGCACTGAAATTTACAGTATAGGTTGGGTTAGGCTCTTCCACATGTACGTTCGATAGCACAGAGAAGTTAAGGTAGGTCTACGGCACCTGAAAGTTGGCTTAATTTCATCTGTCAGAGGGGAGATTCATGGGAGTGCACTTGCCACATAAGTTTGTGTTCTTAAAGCTATCTGAAGTCTCAATCAGGTCCCTTGTTTCTGACTGGCTTCCTCTCCCATAAGTATCAGGCAGTGAAATAACAGCTAGGCTTAGATAAAACTTTTTCAGTAATGATGCTCATTTTGCAACATGATTGGAAAGCCAGACTACAGCCCATTAGTAAATCATTAAATTTTGTTTATTTACCACTTAGCGGCTGCTGGCTTCCTGCAAAGCTCAAACAATGGAGCTCACATCACCCGTTCAATTCACAGAGTGAGTTATACACTCTGCAGGACATTGAATGGGTGACGTCAGCTCCATTTTCTGGTCTCTGCAGGATGTTGGTAGCTGCATATTAGTAATTAAACAAAGTTTTCATTTCTGATGCCCTTGTCAGAACGATGAAAGGATGGAGTGCTCCCTTCAATAGGTATCGCCATTCCTCCAAGGCAAGCTTCATAGCCAGGAGCTCTTTCTCCCCAATGGCATAATTACTCTCAGCGAGTTGGAACTTTCTGGAGAAGAAGGCGCACGGATGGGTCTGTCCATCAGGGAACTGCTGGGATAATACAGTGCCCACTCCTTCCAACAAGGCATCAACCTCAACTAAAAACTGCTGTGAAAGATCCGGTTGACAAAGAACTGGGGCTGAGGAGAAGGCCTTTTAAGGTGAAGAAAAGCCGAGGAGCTTTTGGAGGGCCACTTGGAAGGCTGGGCTCCTTTCTTCGTCAAACAAGTGATGGGAGCCATGATAGTGGAGTAACCCCGGGTGAACCTACGATAAAAGTTAGCGAATCCGATGAACCGCTGAATTCCTCGGAGGTTAGTAGGCTGGGGCCAGTCTAGAATCGCTTGGACCTTGGAAGGGTCCATACGGAGTTCCATACCAGACAGAATTAAACCCAGAAATGCAACTTCTCTGACCTCAAAGACACACTTCTCCAACTTCCCGTACAGATGATGTTGTTGCAGATGAGACAGGACCTCCCTAACCTGGGCACAATGCTCCTCCAGAGTTTGGGAGAAAAAACAAGAATGTCGTCCAGGTATACTACGACAGACAGATTAAGAAGATCTCTAAAAATGTAATTCACAAAACTTTGGAATACAGCTGGTGCATTACTGAGACCGAAAGGCATCACTAGATATTCATAGTGCCCGTCCCGTGTGTTGAAGGCGGTCTTCCATTCATCCCTGGTACAGATCCTGATGAGGTTGTATGCCCCTCGGAGATCTAATTTCGTGAAAATTTGTGCACCCCAAATGCGGTCGAACATCTCGGAGTGGAGTTGTAGAAGGTACCGATTCTTCATTGTAATGTTGTTGAGACCTCGGTAGTCTATACATGGACGTAGACCTCCATCTTTTTTCTTAACGAAAAAGAACCCGGCACCGGCAGGAGAAGTGGAAGGTTGTACGAAGACATTGCTTGGGTCTCAAGAATAGAAAGAGGATAAGTCCAACCAAGAGGAAGAGTAGAACCAGGGATTAAGTTGATCGGACAGTCCCAAGGATGGTGGGGTGTAATTTATCAGTGGCCTTGGGGCAGAAAACGTCGGCAAAGTCCTAATACGGGCTAGGAATCTGAGGATTCTGTAGATGCTTCACCTGCCACTGGGGCACGATTCTGGAAGCAAGCAGAGCTCCAACTGAGAATTTGACATGAAACCCAGTTGATATGAGGGTTGTGGGTTTGAAGCCATGGCAGGCCAAGGATTAAAGGAGGCGTGGCTTCGGTGAGTTCCAGTAGCTGAATAGTCTTCAAATGAAGAGCCCCGGCTTTGAGTACAAGCGGAAGGGTCTGGTGTGATACAGATCCCACTGGAATATGACTGCCATCCACCGCGGTGAGATACATAGGGTCAGAAAGAAGTTTGGTAGGAATTTGAAGTTCTTTCACTACTTGGGCAGTGATGAAGCTCTTGGCAGCCCCAGAATCCAGAAGGACTAGGAATTCAACCTGCTGGTCCCCAGAGATCACAGACAAGGGAATCAGACAGTCCCAGTGATTCGAGTAGCGGGTGGGGACTCCTGGGCTGACCTCCTTGGAGTCAGTCAGGAGCGGTGTTTCCCTGTCGTTTGGTGCATTGCAAGCGCGTATGTCCTTATTCCCCACAGTAGAATCACAGGTTATCCCTAATTCTGCGCTGTCTTTCTTGGGGAGTAAGACAAGATCTGCCCAGCTGCATCGGCTCTTCACCGGTAGAGACAGGGGATCTAGGACGGGGAGGAACGGGTATCCTGGGATGAGATGTCTTCTTCTACCAGAAGCACCACTCTTGTTGTCTAATATCTAGCCGCACACAGGTCGAGATGAGGGAGTCTAGTGAAGAGGGCAGGACACAAGACAATAAACCATCCTTGATTCGGTCAGAGAGACCCTCCTGGAAGATAGACATAAGAGCTTCCTCATTCCATGAGAGCACGGAGGACAACGTGCGAAACTGTATTATGTAGTCCCCAACTGAGAGATCCCTGTGACGAAGATGGAGGATATCCGAGGCGGCAGAGGCTGTGCATCCCGGATCATCAAAAATGGTCTGGAAAGTCTTTAGAAAATCGACCAGGGAGGAAAGGATTGGGCTAGACCTCTCCAACAATGGGGAGACCCATGCCAGAGCCTTGCATGCAGAGTTGATATAAGCGATTTTCGCCTTTTCAGAAGTAAATGTCTCTGGTTGTAGTTCAAAGAGTAGCTTGCACTGATTGAGGAACCTGCGACATAGTTTAGGATTACCATCAAACTTGGCCGGCGTGGAAAGAGTAATTCGGAACCCACTGGAGGCCAGGGCGGACGAGGAAGCTGAAGACTGAGCTTGGGCCAACATAATTTGCTGGAGAGCCCCCATTTGGTTGCTAACCTGTTGCAGACTGGACACAACTTGGGACATGGTGACCTCTTGCATCTGGACACTTTCCGCAATGTTATATTCCGATGCTGCAGGGGTTTTGCCCGGACTTACTCATTAGGCCAGAACAAACTGTCAGGTCCTTTGAAGAAACAGGGTCAGTCGTGGGTAGAGTGGTCAGAGAGCACTGGGGTTCGTACAGGAACCTGGGTGGTCGCAGTAGTTGTCTGCGCATAAGCGCTGGTGCAGATCAGGATGGGTTCCCAGAACCGAGAAGTAGGGCTGGAAAACGCGCTAGGCTGGCAGAACTGGACAGGATACAGGCTGGAGCAAGCCGGACTGGATTGCAGACTGGAGTGAATTGCAGATTTGGAGATTTGCAGACTGGATTTAAATGCAGATTTGCAGACTGGAATGGATTGCAGATTTGTAGACTGGACTGGATTGCAGACTTGCAGACTGGCCTGGATTGCAGACTTGCAGACTGGAGTCAGGGCCGATGCTAGGGTGTTCGGTGCCTCCCTGCAAACTTTTGCGCCTACCTGTTTAACAATATGTCATTAGGGTTTCTAGAGTATAGTATCCATGTAAGCATCATAAAACACAATCTTGTAACCACAATAAAAGTAAGCAAATGTATACAACACAGGCAGCATTCTAGTCTCCACTATACAAATTCCATTTCATCATAAAAACTGCAATACAATACAGACTATATATCTTAGGGACACATACCTTACAGAAATTATCCTAGTGACTGCTATACCACACAGGCTTAAGGAAGGGGCCATAGGCCTGTATGGCATCCTAGCCCGCCCTCCCACCCTCATTAAACTATCCACGATCAGGCGTTGCCGTAGTGATGCTGGGCAACATTTGCGGCCTAGCGATGGCGGGCGTAGGTCTGGATCAGGCTCTATGAATCAAAAAAGTGCATAGGCAGGCATATACCACACAATAAGATTAAACAAGTACTCCAATGTCCGCTGTTAAAGAGCCAGAGTAATATAATTAACATATGCAAAAGTGAGGACTCCTGATCTAAAAAGTAATCTGACCCTAATGCAGAGCCCTTAGATACCTCACGGTTTCGCTTCTCCCATTCCCGGGATGGTAACTTACCCTGCACTCACACTAGCCCCATGAGTCTTACAGTTACAGGTAATTGCAGCTGATGTCGGACGGCATGCCCGGTGCACTGAAATATACTCCCAATGCGCGTTTCATTCCAATGAACATCTTCCTGGGGAAAGCGTGCTCAGGTGAGTGTCAGAAGCCGGTTTTTAAATGATGGTGAGCCAATCAGAAGCACAGTACCGCACCTGATGGGTAATTGCTAAGCTATAGCAGGAGAACCAATTCATATAAACTGAAAAAGAGAATAAAAACAATATAACATTTAATTGAAAGTTGCATAGAGTCAGGAATGAAATAAACTATAACCTACATATACATTTAGTTTAAAATACGACATAGCAAAGCAGTGCATAAGGATCATTTATATGCGGAGAGATTGTGAATTGGAAAAAGTTACGGCGCTATTTAAGATGAACTGTCATAATCATCACTGGTGTTAATCCATCAATCTTTGCACCCAAATCAGTAGTATAACATGACCAAGATTATGTCTAACATGGTTGCAAAATACTACCCACTTACATAAGTGGCATAGTACTAAATTCAACAGTAATATAGAGATTAAATTTGGTCATCAGCTGTCAAAAAACATACAGAACAATCATGGATTAATATGACAAAATATACAGAACAATCATGGATTAATATAACAAAATATATATATATATAGTCATATTAATCCATGATTGTTCTGTATGTTTTTTGACAGCTGATGACCAAATTTAATCTCTATATTACTGTTGAATTTAGTACTATGCCACTTATGTAAGTGGGTAGTATTTTGCAACCATGTTAGACATAATCTTGGTCATGTTATACTACTGATTTGGGTGCAAAGATTGATGGATTAACACCAGTGATGATTATGACAGTTCATCTTAAATAGCGCCGTAACTTTTTCCAATTCACAATCTCTCCGCATATAAATGATCCTTATGCACTGCTTTGCTATGTCGTATTTTAAACTAAATGTATATGTAGGTTATAGTTTATTTCATTCCTGACTCTATGCAACTTTCAATTAAATGTTATATTGTTTTTATTCTCTTTTTCAGTTTATATGAATTGGTTCTCCTGCTATAGCTTAGCAATTACCTATCAGGTATATACATAAAAAATGCTGTATAACAATGTAAATATAAATAATACAATATGCTCCTGAAAAGACCTATGTGACTGACTTAGATGACCCCAATATAGAAATTTCAACCCTCATGGAGTTGATATTAAAGTAGAGAGTCAGACAAAATTGGGATATATCAGAAATAACTAAACCAGACATGAAATGGGCATTAGTTTATACAAAAAACATATAGACCAATGTTAAAAATGACGTTAAAAACAACAAAGTAGTCATTCATGAGATGAGGACTAATACACCTCAATAGTAGTGAGGTGTATATGTCTGCTGTGGTGTTCAGTGGAACATAGGACATAATAAACTGTTCCAATGTCAATGCAGCTATTCTTGTGCAATAATAAATGTATAATTGAAATTTTGTTGTTATATTAGAGTATGAAAAAGAAAAAGAAAATGCCCAAAATGATATGTCTGGATAGAGTCAATTCAGCCTAAAAATGGAGTGTAGGTTACATTTTCATTCATCCCTCTAGGTGATGATGGGTCAAGCATAAAGATCCATTTAAGTTCTTTCTGTAACAGAATCTTATTGGTGTCTCCACCCCGCAGGTTAGAAAATATTTTTTCTATGATAAAGGCCTTTAAGTCAGATGGATCCGAATTATGTTTGTGGAGGAAGTGACGGGTAACTGGTGTAAGGTTCTTCATTTTTGGGCATCAGCAAAACTGTGTCGTATAGATCCGACATGTTCTAATAGTCGGACATTTTCATTCATCCCTCTAGGTGATGATGGGTCAAGCATAAAGATCCATTTAAGTTCTTTCTGTAACAGAATCTTATTGGTGTCTCCACCCCGCAGGTTAGAAAATATTTTTTCAATGATAAAGGCCTTTAAGTCAGATGGATCTGAATTATGTTTGTGGAGGAAGTGAAGGGCAACTGGTGTAAGGTTCTTCATTTTTGGGCATTAGCAAAACTGTGTCGTATAGATCCGACATGCTCTAATAGTCGGACTTTGAATTTTCTGACAGTTTTTCCAATATATCTTAACCTGCATGGGCAAGTCAGGCAATATATCACGTTATTGGTGTTACAATTCATAGGTTCAAGGTTTTACAAGTATATGATTGTCCAAACTTATCAGTTATTGCTAATGTCTTATCCATAAAGTTGCAGGCTCTACAGTGACCACAGGCAAAAGATCCCTTTAGGGATAATTTGAGTTGAGAGGGAGATTGTAAGAAGCTATGGATCAATTTGTTTCTAAGATTACCAGCCCTTCTCCAGCTCATGTTGACTTTAGGGCCTAAGGCTTTTGCTAGATCATTATCAGCCTGAAGAATGTAATCGGATAACCAGATTGTGAGTCTTATGACGTTTTTTGCGGGTAAATCAGTTGGTCACAATCTATGTGTTTGGCAGACTTGTATGATTTGGTGTTATACCCATGGCTTTTAAGTTGTAT
>WWET01006856.1:39272-50579 GCA_011038615.1 Limnodynastes dumerilii | reverse complement strand
AGACCAAGGAGTACCAGGCACATGGGAGACCTGATTGTTCTGGCAACGATGGAACAGTGCACAGGGTTTAAATAGTGCGCCCTGTGCACTGATTGGCTGGAGGACTGGAGAGCATGAAGATCATTGGAGGAGCGACGTCACATGATCCATCCAAGATGGCGGCGCCCATGGACTGGAGCACCGCCGCACTTGCCGCCAGAAACCCACGTGGAGGACGCCACGGCAAGACTGGTAAGTAGGAACAGAGGCTGTCACTGTTTCAGTGACAGTGGCGCGGGAGCCGCAACAGCCGTGCGCCGGGAGAGGGACGCCGTCAGAGAACCAGGGAGCAGGTAAGTGCGGCGTCTGCCGCAGCTTGTGATAGCAATGTTCACAGTGAAACAGTCTTTGGCAGGATCAAAGGTTTAAGTAACCAAGTTTAATTGCCACTCTGTGGCTAACTTCAGACCTGCACAATATTCAACAGAATCACTGTTATAATGGTTGCTGTTGATCTTGCTATTTAAACATCCAGTGCTTACCACCCTTCAAATTAGTAGTGTCTCTCTTTTTAGGCCTCAGGGACACCTTTAGACAGACTGCTTAGTGAGATCCAGGAGGTGCTGTTAGACGCAGTGCTTTCCGCCTATAGATGTTAGGAATAGCTCTCCTCTGTTTCAACAGAAATGGTGGCGTGTAGCAGGAATCCTTTTGGCCCCGATCTGTAAGCCTTTGGTGTTAACGGCTGAAGGGATCAAGAGAAGGACACCTATATGTGGTGCTTCGCCAACGTCAGCGCGGGGCACTATGCCGCCGTCCAATGTAAACTTGGCTCCTCCCAATAATACTTAAAATACGGCAGCCGGGATATTGGTCCTGAGTAGCGAGCAGTTATCAGCAGAGAAGTGTCTTTTGCACTCTGGGTTAAAGTCCAGGGACCTGATTCAAAGATTGAAAATAAGGTCCGGATTCACAGTTATGTAGTTTTTGTCTTACGTATGTAACCCCCCCGATTTGCAGGTAAGTTTTGTGGTAAGTGAATTCGGAATGGGATGATTTCAGTTCTACTTGTAAATAATATTAACTATGTTTACTTATCCTTGATAAAGGCCAGTAGTGGCTGAAACGCGTTGGATGTCTCCCCCTTCTTTAGAGCAGTCATTTGTGTGAGGTGTCAGAACCGCTAGTCAAATCCCGGGCTGACAGCGGTCCTATACTTTAAAATCTAAAACAGCCATCACCGCAAATTCTGCCCTTTATGCACTGAACTCAGAATGATTATTCTGGCTTCAGTGTGAAAGAAAAAGTCCATTGCAGAAATTCGGTACCCCTTCCAACAGGAGGAGGTTTATGCTTTCAACTTTTGTTACAGTCTGCAACTTTGTTGCAATACCGTTACCCTTTTTTAGCTTAATAAAAATCTAAAAGTTTTTAACCCCTTCTTTTCCCCTATCCCAGCGCCAGAACACATTTATAAGTATTGAAACACCTTTTTTCTCTATCTGTAAAAATCCAGTTGCTCTGGTGGAGCAACCATCAATACTAAAATAACCTCTGGCTGCTTTTACTGCGCTGGGACTAAGTGTAAAACATTTTTGGGGAATCCATGTTTACTTATTTGTTTCCAAAAGTTTGGTAAGTATGGTTAAGTAGCAGAATACTTTTACAAAACAAGAATTTAGCGTTTCTTTGTCAATTTCTATAACAATGTTTAGCAGGTAAGTACACAAGAATCTCCAGCAACAATTAGTTACTTGCACTAACACAATGTAATAGAGATAAGGATTAAGTTTTAAACTTTTCCTATGTGTAATGCTATAAATAACCTGGATACAATATTCATCATAAGAGTAAATTTAGTAATAGTGGAAATGATCACAGTAAAGTATACAATTTATGCAGCATAGTATAATGGTAACATGCCTGGGTACATTATAGTTTGTAGGGTGGGGGGACACGGTAGATTGAGTTCAATTGACAGCCTGTCACAGCTGCAGACTCTTGTCGCTGAGGAGAACTGTCCTTAGTCCCCAAGACTTTGGGCAATAAATGCTTTATTGTTCTGCACAAAATAGTTACCTACTATCTTTGGGAATAAAATGTTTGCTGTTCAAATGATCAATGTAGACTTCCCAGAAATGGTAGCATCGATTATTTGTTTCAATCTCTGAAAACCCAAATGATCACGCTAACAAGCCACAAGTCCAACCCCTCCAAGTATTTGCAGATGGATTTGGTATTCCCACAAACTCCCCTCCGATTTCCGCAACCATTATCCTTCCTATATATTCTGTCTTCCGGCTCTCTTGACGTCAGTTCCTCTGCCCAACAATAAACAAATCTCAGGGCTGTTAACCTCCCAATGTGTTCCCCGATCTCTTCTCTGAAAACTTTCGCCTTCACCGCAGCTCCCGGCTCCCCCTATCTGCTCCTCCGATACCTTCTCCGTCACCGAGACTCACGGCTTCCCTTGTCAGGGGTCCGGCACTACACCGCAGCTGCTCCTGGCTTTCAGTCTCCGCCTCCCGATCTGCACCGCTGTCTCTCCCACTCGCTATCTGTTCTGCTTCAGTCACTGCCTCTGGGTCTGCACCGCTGTCTCCCCCACTCGCTGACCGTTCTGCTTCAGTCACCGCCTCTGGGTCTGCACCGCTGTCTCTCCCACTCGCTATCTGTTCTGCTTTTCTACACAGCTCCTCACACTCTCTTCTCACAATCACTCTCCCTCTCCAACTTTAATCTCCTCAGCCGACCACCCGTCCGTCTCCCGCACTTTTGTCCCTTTTCATGAGTTTACCCTCCGCACGTGCCTGCTCTGCTAGAAATTTCTAGGGCTCCCTGGCGCTGCCCTAACAGATCCAAACGGTCAAAACATCTGCCCAGCAACTGTGCACCAATCACTGCCCAACAACATCATACCCACAACTGTAACAATCAGTAACAACAAAAACTTACTGGTTTAGAATGAAGTGTTAATTGTATAGCGGACACTAGGAGGTTGTTTGTATTGTATAGTAGTGACTATGATTTTCTTTCTCTTATTGTGGTTACAAGATTGGGTTTTATGACGCTTACATGGATATTATACCATGGTTGCCAAATCTCCCGGAATGTCCGGGAGACTCCCAGAATCCTAGGAGATCTCCCGGACTCCCGGGGGAACACCCCTTTCTTCTGGACACAACACAATGTCCAGGAATAATACTATTTCTAGAGTTACATTAAATTTAATGCACTATAGAAATAGTATTATTCCTGGACACTGTACATAGTGCCCGGACTGCTGCGCCTGGGCACTGTGTATGTGTACCGCCGTTATCTGTTATTTAGAAGAAGAGGCGCCACCGAGGACAGAAGGGGGAAGAAGTAGAGCGGGGAAGACAAAACAGGTAAGAGACTTATAAGCGGGTTACAAAGGTAAGTAAAAAGGAGAGAGGCTGGAGAAACGGGGGGAATACTGAGGGGGTTTTAGGCACATGATGAGGAATACTGAGGGGGGTGCTGGAGGCACATGATGGGAGATACTGAGGGGGCTGGATATTTTGCCAAGATACCCATACACAAACCCTGGTGACGCAGGGAGCGCCCCCCAGTGACTCAGGGACCGCCCGTATGCTTTTTACTTTTGTCCCTGAAATGATTTTTCAAAAGTAGGCAACCATGTACTATACTCTATTAACTATAATGTTAAACAGCTAAACAGGTAGACGCAAATTTAAAGTTTGCAGTGGGGCACCAAACACCCAGATAAGTCTTTGATGACATCTTGGCCTCCATGAAAATGGCCGCTTCCATAGGCCTCAATGCAGGGGAATACTAGGACACAATTTTTATCATACTTAATCAAACTGTAATGATTTCTGGAACTGAATCAGCATCAGGGAGCTTGTCAAACACTTCAGGGAGTCAGGGAAGTGTAAAAGGGATTTCGATTTATTGTGTAGCCGTGGTGCTTGGGATCTCACAGAGTTCCTCTAAATGGTTTTAATTTTCTAGGCTCAAGTGATGTAATAACTCTTCCATACCTTTTTTTTTAAGAAACAGCCATTATAGCAATGAATTTTAAATGGGCTTAAAATGCTGAGAAACATTAGATATTGTTATGAACACAGTGGGGCTGATTCAGAAGCTCACACAATCAGCACGCAACGGTACCTCAGCAAGTACAGAGAGTCGCATACATACACAAAGCAGACAATCTCAATGCATTTATGTGACCATATATATGTAATGTATACTGGAAATTAAGGTTATAAAGAGTGCAAAGACTTCAGTTGCAATGTGAATGCACTTTATCAAAAAATGTATTTAGTATAAAAATATGGGACCGTATTCACAGATCCGTTTTCACGTGGAGTTCCGTTGTCTTGACTCAAACTATGCTTATATCTGTCTGTGTTCATCTATAATTCGAGTGCACTTGCTTGAGCAGACCCTTACGGGTGTGGGTCCCCGCTTTGAATGGCCCTATTTCGATAGGGCCGTTCTCTCACAGCCAGTTCCGAACTGGGAGAGAACGGCCTCGATGAGGCATAGCAATCGATCCCCAGAGCACCTTGATAGGTAAGTAAAAAAAAAAACCTACCCTTTCAGCAATTCTAACCCTAACCCTCCCTCCCCCACAGCCTGACCCTAACCCCCCTTCTCCGTAGCCTGACCCTAACCCTCCCTTCTCTATAACCTAAACCTAAGCCTAAGACCCCCCCTCCCTGCAGCCTGACCCTAACCTTCCCCTTCTATGGCCCTAACCCTCCCTTCCTAAGAGCCTAACCCTAACAACACTTCCCCTAACACAAAAAATCCCCAGAGAGGTTATTCACCTCTCCAAAGCTTTTAGCAGCGGCGGGTCTGCAGCGAAAATGAATTGGCACACTCACCCATTCATAAAAAAAATTAGAAAACTTCTTCCATTCGAACAGGAACGTTCTTCTGTCTCTATTTCTAAAAGCAGCCATTCGGACTGGGGACTCGCAAATGCCGTTACTGTACATTGACTACATGTCTGCACCCCTTCTTTCCCACAACACGCCCTTCAGAACGCAAGAGGACTAACCTTGATTTGCATTCAGGTCGTCATCAACCTCGATTGTGTGTGCATCGTCTGTCCTAGCTTGGGAATGTCCTTAAGAGGACTGAAGAGGAGAGGGACGGAGCGCAATTCTGTAGGTCTGGTATTCACCCAGGAAAGACTTGGCTGCAGACCACATGAGATCCCTGGTGGACAAACTCAGGTTCAGAAGTAAGCCTATACTCTGGCAGTGAGAAGCTGCCGGATGCAGTCGCCGCTGCGAGACTGCTTTTCCGAAATTGAGACAGCCGAAAAGCTAATCTTTGTCTCTATTTCGAAAATATCGCTATTTTGAAAAAATTATTTTTTATGAGTGGTTAAGAATTTCGATCGGCATAATTACCCATTCATTGAATCGGAAACGCCACAGCAGACCTATAGCACCGCCGCAGATACGGCACACGGACTGGACAGGTGAGTAGGACTCTGGGGAGTTTTAGGGTTATTTTGCAGAGAGGGGAATTTTAGGCTTAGGTTACAGGGAGGGTAGTCTTAGGGTTAGGCTGCAGAGAGGTGGGTCTTAGGGTTAGGCCTTGTGGAAGAGAGTCTTAGGGTTAGGCTACAGGGAGGGGAGTCTTAGAGTTAGGTTGCGGGGAGGAGAATCTTAGGGTTAGGCTATAGGGAAGGGAGTCTTAGAGTTAGGCTGCGGGGAGGAGAGTCTTAGGGTTACGCTATGGGGAAGGGAGTTTTAGGGCTAGGCTGCATGGAGGGGAGTCTTAGGTTGAGACTGTAGGGGAGGGTGGTTTATGGTAATGGAAGGGGAGGGTTAAGGTTAGGGTAATAGAAGGGGAGGGTTAGAGTAAGGTAAGGTAAGAAGAGGACTAACCTTGATTTGCATTCAGGTCGTCATCAACCTCGATTGTGTGTGCATCGTCTGTCCTAGCTTGGGAATGTCCTTAAGAGGACTGAAGAGGAGAGGGACGGAGCGCAATTCTGTAGGTCTGGTATTCACCCAGGAAAGACTTGGCTGCAGACCACATGAGATCCCTGGTGGACAAACTCAGGTTCAGAAGTAAGCCTATACTCTGGCAGTGAGAAGCTGCCGGATGCAGTCGCCGCTGGGAGACTGCTTTTCCGAAATTGAGACAGTCGAAAAGCTAATCTTTCGAAAATATCGCTATTTTGAAAAAATTATTTTTTGAGTGGTTAAGAATTTCGATCGGCATAATTACCCATTCATTGAATCGGAAACACCGCCGCAGATACGGCACACGGACTGGACAGGTGAGTAGGAATCTAGGAGTTTTAGGGTTATTTTGCAGAGAGGGGAATTTTAGGCTTAGGTTACAGGGAGGGTAGTCTTAGGGTTAGGCTGCAGAGAGGTGGGTCTTAGGGTTAGGCCTTGTGGAAGAGAGTCTTAGGGTTAGGCTACAGGGAGGGGAGTCTTAGAGTTAGGTTGCGGGGAGGAGAATCTTAGGGTTAGGCTATGGGGAAGGGAGTCTTAGGGTTAGGCTGCGGGGAGGAGACTATTTAATCACAAATAAACTGTAATAAGGAACAAAGACTTGATAGGTCCATACAAAAGGACTTGTATATTGTCACCCAAGGATTACCCTATCTCATTTTGCTAGCGCTTCCATCCTGAGTATTTTTCTGTTTTGTGCGGTGAGGAGAGTCTTAGGGTTACTCTATGGGGAAGGGAGTTTTAGGGCTAGGCTGCGTGGAGGGGAGTCTTAGGTTGAGACTGCAGAGGAGGGTGGTTTATGGAAATGGAAGGGGAGGGTTAAGGTTAGGGTAATAGAAGGGGAGGGTTAGAGTAAGGTAAGGTAAGGTAAGGGTAAGGGTAACATTCATACCATTCGTCATATCATCACATCTTGTCACATGTATAACATATTTACAGTAAAGTTGGAAGTCTAAATGTAGCTCAAAACATTTATTATAAAACATAAAATAACTTAATTAATCGTAATTGAGGTATTTGACATCAGCATATATTCAATATCATAAAAGCAATAATGAACAGACACCGCATTTAGATTGGCATAATGGTGAATGCCTCGTGGAATTGTCTGGGAGAAAATGTCCCTTTTTTAAAAAAGCACCAACTTTAAATAGCTCAGCAGAGGAGCAACAGCTGAGCGATTGCTAGAGAGCTTAGAGCTGGCTGGCATTGTTGGGCAACCACTATAGAGACAAGCTAGCAGCAACAACCAGGAACCTTGAACAGGTAAGAACTGTGACAGATGTATTTCTATTTTACAAAGCTTGATCTTTCTTTAGAATCTATTTTCTGTATATCTGTATCTTATTTTTCAAAACCGGATAATGTCATTTTTTTTTCTTTACAATTTCTTTTCTGGTTTTTCTCATCAAGTTATCGGCTCCTTTATACTATGACATACAGAACCAGGCGTACTCTCAACTCTATATATTATATTTCTCTTTAGATAAGAAAGGAAAGTTTTTGGTAAAAAAGTGCTAACACATATCGAGCTTTATCATTGTGCTCTTGAGAACAGTTTGTTTCAAAGAAAGTTGAGTAACCTGCAAGATAACCAGAATTCGTAGCTGAAAATAATTAATGGCAGCTTAATGATTGTTGATTGAGAGATGGGGCAGTTCCATAAAAATGGGTGGGGCCTCTTATGAGAAAAGGGTGTGGCTATGGGGTAGATCCAGACCTATGTACTTGTTATGTTTCATCGCTTAGCGTATTTTCTATGCCCTCCCCTAGGCACTCTCCTCGCTCGTACGTACTTTGACCGGTTTACGTTTGCCAAACCCTACCTTAACCTTTCAAAGCGTAACTACTGACGTATGTAAAGGCTTCATGTATGTAAGCGCCTAATCACACCCATACTGTACGATTTAAATGCCTCCGAAGCGCAATTACGAGTGTCATATGGATCTAACGCCCCTTCGTTCGTAGTTACGCTGCTGATACGTGGCTGGTACGTATGTTCAGAGTTACGTGGCATAACATCTGCCATGCGTATGCGCAGTACATACTAATGGGTGATTTTACATCAGCGGCTAGCGTAAAATCGCACACGTACGTAGTTTAGGATCTGGCTCTATGGGCCTGATCCAGAATAACGCCCGTCGTCGCTAGGACGGCGGGCGTAAGCGTAATATCGGCTTTTCAGCCGATCTGTGAAGTTAGGGTAGCCTTCAGCCGGCGTAAGGAAGGGGCCATACGCCCGCACAGGGGGAGTGTCGGGGTAAGTGACTTACTAAGTCTTTAGTAAGCACAGCGCATCGGCGTAGGTCTGGATCAGACCCTATGTCCCTTAATCCCAACTCCTCTGTTTTACATGGCACCCATTCATAGCAACTCGATGGGGACAAAAGGGCAGAACCATAAAAGCAGGACTGTCCCACCAAAATGGGGACGATAGGGAGGTAGGATTATTTAGATATCTTTTGTTTCTTATTATCACTGGCTGTCATTGTATTTTTTTATCCTATCCTTATTATGAGTTTCTCAGTATTTTATAACTCAACTCAACTCATCCTTGATGTTTTTGAAACAACAATATATTTTTTAGAATAGGATGCGGTTCGGTTGCCGTTCCCAGTGGCCGCCCTTTGAACACGATGCATCCGCCAGCTCAACGGCGACTCTATCATTTTTTGAATAGCTTTCAAAATCGAAATTTGCTATTGGGAACGGAACCTATTACCCCGTTCCCAATAGCTACAGTCTGTGGTGGTTGCGGTGGCTAGATTAGGGTTAGTCTGGCGGGCTAAGGTTAGGGTTATGCCTTAAAGGGAATGTTATTGTTAGGCTGTGGGGCATGGAGGGTTAGGGCTGAGGATTAGGGTTAGGAAAGGGTTAAGGTTAGGGTTAAATTAAACACTTACCTTCCGACGGATGGCTCTTCGTGACTCCAGGAGTTGCATCACCGCGGCTGTGTGTGATGGGTCTTTCAAAATGAAGACCATGGCCCGGATTCACAACACCGTAAGTGTTCCACATACGGTCTAAATTTTCCAATAGTAGCTACCACGCATGCGTAGTAACTATTTTAAGTAATCTACGTACCGTTTCGTTACATACATTGCGTATATGCGATCTTTAAAGACGGCATATACGCAATCTACGTAACAAAACGATACGTAGAT
Source organism: Limnodynastes dumerilii (assembly GCA_011038615.1). Classification (NCBI taxonomy): domain Eukaryota; kingdom Metazoa; phylum Chordata; class Amphibia; order Anura; family Limnodynastidae; genus Limnodynastes; species Limnodynastes dumerilii. The sequence goes on along the minus strand of WWET01006856.1, from coordinate 41,464 downwards.
TACGTTACTATGCATGTGTATTAGCTACTATCGGGAAATTAAGACCGTATGTGCAACAATCCGGGCCCATGATACCAGAGTACCACACTCTTAGGGCCTCATTTACTAAAGTGGATTTTTGGCAGCGATTATGAAGTGATGTTAAAATCTAGTAAAAATGACAAGTGCATCATGCTGTTAACCCTTACTATGCTGCTGCTGCTGATGGTACTATAAGGCACAGCATGGCCATGTGTTTCTGGCCATGTTGTGCCTTATAGTACTATAAACGACAGCATGGCAAGGGTTAAAAAAAACTGTGCACAAAATCAATAGAATCTCTCATACATTTAAACATCTAGGACCGGATTCACACATATGTGTGTGATCCGTAGGTGCGGACACAAATGTACCCCGCTCCCCTCCCCCGCCTCAACTTGCCCCCGTTTTTAAGGGCCTAACAGCACTTAAGAGTGCCCCAGGGAACCCTTAACTTTCTGTGCGTATTTTCACCTCTTAAGGAGGATAAATACTCAGTAAGGTTCCCCAGCCCTCCCTCCCAGCCTAATTTACATCCCCCCCACTCACTTTACGGAACTAACCCCCAGCACTCCCCTTCTTACCTTAAAAATGATGTGCAGTCTTTATATTTAATATCCGGACTGAACCGTCTTCGCAAATTGCATAGTCTGTATGACTATACATATACGCGGCGGTTCCGTACAGAATAATACGCACTCAAGAAGCATCAGCTACTTAGGTGTGAATACAGTCCCTAAACTATTTTATTTTCCCATTTTTTACTTTTGCTTTTAATTATTTCCCCTCTAAAAATAATCTCATGCGTTACATTATCAGATATCTTGGTTTTAAAAATGAAACCTTTAATTTAAGTTAGGAGGCAATGGATAGTCTACATTTCTTCCTTTATTGCCTTATAATGTTTTTTTTCGATGACTCTTTTCCCAGTGTAATTATTGTTGTGGAAACAGTTTCCCTATTTTTATCATTATTTCCTTCCACAAGATTCTCTTTTATCAGGTGAACTTGTGGCAGTCCTAGTTTAATTTTGGGAGGCTCACAAGGGCTTAGTTTTCATCAAAGCAATCTAAAAGTCTTGTCACAACTGCACTATGGTGACTTTATTTTAGTTTTCACAAATGTTTCTTTTAAGATATATTTCCTACATAGTTTTGTTTCTTGTGGCCGTATTTACTAAACAGCGATTTGTAAGTTGCCTGAAAATCGCCAAAAATTCTGCCTCTTCTAGATTTTAAAATCGTCATGGAAATCGATTTAGGAAAGACAATATACAAATTGCTATATTTAAGATACAGTGATTTGTAAAATCTCTTTAAAATTGCCTCAAATGCGGGCGAGAAAATAGAGGTGGGTATTTACTAGAAATCGACATTCACTTTGAAAAAACAGTTTTTAGTAAAAATTAAGTAATTAAAACCCCAACCACGGCATGCTATGAATCCTTAGCATGCTGCGGCATATAGTACTATAAGACACAGCATGCGCATGTATTGCAGGGTATGCTGTGCCTTTTAGTACCATAAGCAGCAGCATGCCAAGGGTTAATGGAATGCCATCGCATATGTAATTGGTGCAGTAAAAACTAATAACATACTCCTTTAAGCATAAGTGAAATGTTTAATGCCCCCCAATGGTTAAATAAAAGTGTTAATGTGGTCCGTTTCTGAAATGTAATTGACAATGTCCCTCGCCCGTGTATAAAAAATTATAATTTTACTTAATAATATTGGGGTAGATCCAGAACTCCGCTTGCAATACGTTTACTCGCGTATCGTATTTACGTGTGCGTGCCTTCTATACACTCCCCTTGGCACACCCCTTGAATGTACATATTTTGTCCGAGATCCGCTTTCCAAAACCTACTTTAACATTTGCCCATGTAACTGATGTCATCCGCTCACGTACAGATATGCAACACGTATTTACGCAGCTAAGCACGCCCATACTGTACACTTTAAATACAAACCCCCGCCTACATAGCGTATTTCAGACATATTTTAGACTCATGTAAAATTGGCACGCCCAAGGATTTACGTGACACATACGTGAATGTCCCATACGATTCACATACGCAGTACTTACCAAAACACGATTTTACATCTCTGCCACGCATAAATTCACTCACAAGCGTTGTTCTGGATCTGGCCCAATATCCCCCATCTATATATATA